>VDFB02353493.1:380935923-381121701 GCA_007258455.2 Sequoia sempervirens | reverse complement strand
ACCATGATCATGATCAAGTAATTTTTTATATATATAAAAAATGTTAAAACGATATAAACATTTACAAATTCAATCAATATAAAGACATATAATGAACAACTTACCAATGGATGATAATCATGCCCCCCTTCAATGTGACCATGCTACCTATAATGTTTCTCATTTGTTGTGATTAAAATTATTCTCATTTTTAAGCCCTCACAATTATTGCAAGGACAATAACATTTCCCATCACCCTTTCTTTTCAATCTAGCCCACAATCTAGCAAGTGTCTCTTCATTTTGTTCTACACTAATATTATATGACATGAATTTTCTTTACCAAGCTTGAATATTTAGATCTTAAAACAATATCAAACTCACACTCCACTAATTTTTAATCATAGACAGGTAACAAAATTTAATAATTCTGATATTTTGCACCAAAAAAATTTGGCCTATAACCTCCACAAACTGTCACAAGTATAGCAAAACACTGTCGCAAGTATAGATAAATTGTTGAACTCACTTTTATTTATTAAAAAACATTCGTTGGAACCCCGATAAACGCTAACAATATACCCATCGGCCCACAAATTAAGGAGGCTAACCATATGTCAGCCCACAAATTGACTTTAAGTGTATGTCGAAATAGCGACGAAAATCACAGAGCATCGCAATTTCGACGAACATTGGGCATAAATTTAATTTTTTTTGAAAATTTCACATTAAATACATAGGTACCTGGTGATACATCTAATTATACATCTTTTGTTAGAAATTTTTGTCGTATTTTGCAATCAAATGAGTTATTGTCTTTTTCTGCTTTCCAATTTGACACTCCTTGCATAATGTGTTTGCAGGCTTGATTATCTTAGGCATATCTCTCATCGTATGAGTAGAACTAATCTTCACCATATTGTCAAAGTTGATCTGTCCCATCCACTTGTTCCACAACCAACACTCACAAGATTGAGCCAATAAATAAGTTCTTCCATTTGCCTCCTTTATATGATCTAGACATTTCCATTTATCCTAGTACCTTCTACAACTAATCTTTTGAACCCTTCCTTCCTGATCTCACAACCTTTGGCATGAAATGTAGGGTTGTATCCTTTACTACACATTTGACTAACACTGAGGAGATTATGCTTAATCCCTTTGACATAGAGGACATCCTTAATCTTGTGCTTTCCATCAATTGTTATGGCGCCCTTTCCACAAATTTGTGTTGACTCATCACCACCAAACTTGACAACTCCACCATTCCACTTCTTAAGGCTAATGAACCTCCCCAAGTGTCACCAATCATGTGGTTAGAGCAACCACTGTCAATCACCCAAGCATTTTCTTCTTCCTTTGTATGAAAGGCAGTCCACACAACCATTGATTTTTCATCATTTTTGTCAACTTGCAAGGTACCAAAATTCTTACATTTTTCAATATCACTCTTTTTGTCACCAACTTTCAAGGCCATGAAGAATGTTTCATCATTTGAATCATTATGATCCTCATCTTCTAAGGAACAACTTCTCTCCTCACAATAAAAAATCATTTTGAACTTTTCTTTTTGTTGCTATCCTTTGATTCTTTAAAAGGACATTTAGAGGAAAAATAGCCAATTCCCTCACAATTGAAGCACTTGAAAGGTAACTTAACTTTTTATTTGTCAGCACCCTTCTTCAATCTTCTCACAAATTTTACTTCTACCTCATGAAATTCACCATACTAATCAGCGGTTTCATCTTTTTCCTTCTTACTGACTTTGAATGTTGCTTCCTTCTTTGGAGTATCTTTATCAAACTCTCTCATTTCAAAGGTAGTGAGAGCACAAAACAATTGATCTACTTAATATTTATCCAAGTCCTTAGACTCCTTGATAGTGGATACCTTATGAATATAAGATTTAGGGAGAGATCTCAAAACCTTTTTCACAATCTCATCTTCTTTCACTTCTCCACCAAGACCTTTGATGCCATTAACTACTTCATCTAGACTCAAAGCATATAACTAGTAATATCTTCATCCTTTATCATCCTCAAGGTCTCAAATTTTATCTTGAAATTTTTCATCTTGACTTGCTTCACTTTACTATCACCTTCATAAATGTTGCTAAAATTTTCTCAAACATCCTTAGTAGAATTGTAATTTTTTGCCTTTAGAAGTTTTAGATCAGCTAACCCATACATGATAGCATTATTTTCCTCAACATTATTCTCATAAAACTTAATCTCATCTAGATCTATTGGAGGAGTAGCAGGAGCAATGTAACCATCTTTGACAAATTACTAAACACCAAATCCTAGAGAGGATATATAGCCTTCCATTCTTACTCTCCAAAAGGTGCAATTTGTTCCATCAAACCTAGGGCCCTTGTAAGAACCATCATTTTCCATCCTAAACCTTCCTCAAGTAGTTAATATCCTTCTAAGGAACTTGGCTATGATACTAATTGTTGAGCACACCTTGATACTGAGAGGGGGGTGAATTAATATCTTCAAAACTTAAACCCTTTAGCATAATGCAATTTTGGACTTCTAATCAGATCAACAACTCTTAAACTAATCAGTAGCAATGAAAGATAAAGTAATGAACAAAAATGCACAAGATAACACCAGATATACATGGAAAACCCAAGAAGAGAAAAACCATGGCAAGAAATCTCACAATATATTAATAAGATTACAATTTGTTTTAAGGCTCACTACCTAAGGAAGTGCATTGTTCCTTGAAGGACTTGAAGACTAAGGTGCACAAATTTAGTGAAGGATACAAAGGACTTATAGGTTTGGGTGCAAAACCTCAAGGTAAGATACAAGGACCTACAAGGGAGACTCACTATCTCTAAGTAGGATACATGAAGATTTGGATTTACAACATATGTCAACAATACACTCTATTGACTAAGGTGTTGAAGCGCATCTCAATTGTATTTTCACAACTCACATTGTTTATTGCATCATTCTACACACAAACTTGTAACTTACTGCATTATTCCTCACACATCTGCATTGCAACTGAATTATTCTTTTATTTATATCCTTTGCAAGAAAGGAAAACATCAAATTATGTCAGCCAAAACAAGAGACAAACAATAATATCAACAATTCAAAAACAAAACATAATTGTGGTGAAAGAGTTCCTATCCAGGAGATAAAGAAGACCTAAAACAACTTATTACATCTTCCAATGTGATCCCAAACATCAAACACACTGGTGCACAACATCCCAAGTTGGAAATAAGGAAACATGTAGCACCTTACCAATCCACCCAAAAGCACATCTTCCAATAGATTTTACTCAATGCAGTTATCAACAAGACAGGGCAAGACCTAATATGTTGAATGCACAAGAAAATTGAGAGGGGGGTGAATCAATTGTTCCTTAAAACTTCAAAACCCTCACAAACATTCAGATCCACATTAATTCAATTAACCCTTAATCTGTTATAACGATTTAGCATGAAAAGAAAATAACAAAAACTGAATTGTATCAACACCATGCACAAGAGAACACCAAATTTACATGGAAAACCTAAGATGGGAAAAACCATAGTGAGGATTAACTCACAATATAAAGTAAGATCAACACTAAATATAAAGAGCTCATTGTCAGGGGGCTCACTGCCCAAAGAAAGAAAGGCCCACTACCAAAATAGAAAAGAAGATAAAGAAGAATGTTACACAGAGAAATCCATCCCAATGCATCAAATAAATCCACCACAATATCACCAAGACCTTTGCAACTTAACTAAAGAATTGTAGAAACCTTCTGCTCACTGCATCCAACAATTTAACACATGAAAGCTCGTACTACACTTCTTAAATTCGCACTCTAATATTATGCAGTTCACATCATTTGCATCACACTTATCTATCTTCACATCCCTCAACAACTCAACTCATATTTATATCATTTTCAACCTTGAAAACATTCTCCAAGGTCAGATATGCACCTCAAATGTGCAAATTCAAATTAGGTCAGCACCAAAACACTTTCGTAGCAAAAAAAAGTGAAGGAAGACCACACCACTCCTTGTCAGGGACCCAAATCTATAATAGCACACTACAACAAACTTCTACAAACAATAAATATCCACCGCAATTAGTGTAAACACCAAGGTCAGTCGTTACTTGTGTATGAAGATGAACCCTAAAGGATAGACCTAGGCCTTAGGGGCTCATCGATGATGGTCTTGCCTATATGAAAGTGTAGAGGCAACATAGTTCAATAAAAATGATGGATGATGGATAATGAACGATGTGGTACCTAATGATAAGTAGATACAATGATGGAACCTATATGGACAAACAAACATGAAGATGAACCCTAAAGGACAAACCTAGGCCTTGAGGGCTCATCAATGATGGCCTTGCTTACGTGAAAGAGCAGAGGCAATGTAGTTCGATAAAAATGATGGACAATAGACAATGGACAATGCAGTACCTAATGATAAGTAGATACAATGATGGAATCTAGATGAGGACACAATACCAACCAAATGTACAAGATAATATTTATAAGAGGATGTTGATTGCATGAAGCTCAGGAATGGGATAGTTATCTAAATCATCAAAAGATGAATTGGGAGTATGATAGGATGGATGGATGAGTGATGAAAAGTAGTTGGAGATTAGGCAAGATTGGGGATAGGGTAGAAGTGATGATAGTGGGATGGATGGCATTGGATTGCATGAAGGTAGCCTATAACAAGATACCAATGACAAGGGATTATGGGATGGAATAAGGATATGGATGAATGGATAGAGAGATAAGGATGAGGAGATGGAAGGATGATATGATGGATGGATAGGAAAATAAGGATGGGGAGATGGATGAGATTATTTGATGGAGAGATGGAAGGGATTATTGGATGGATGGATCGATGGATGGGAAGATAAGGATTGGAAGATGGAAGGGATTTTTTGGATGGATGGATGGGAGGATAAGAATGGGGAAGATGGAAGGAATTGTTTGGATGGATGGATGGGAAGATAAGGATGGGGAAGATGGAAGGAATTTTTTGGATGGATGGATGGGAAGATAAGGATGGGGAAGATGGAAGGATGAGCATATGATAGGATAGAAAGATAAGGATGGGGATATGCAAGGATCATGGGATAAAGGGATGAAGGTTTTGGAAGTATTAATGGAAGGAGGATGGGGAGAAAATAATAGTGATATGGAAGGGATGACAAGATGGATGAACGATTTCTCCAAGGACTATGTCACAAAGAAGAAGATGCCCCACTCTAGATATGTCATGTGTGATGAGGCAAGAGGGATGGAAGATAGGAAAATGGGTGGATAAGGAAGGGAGATGGATGTGGATAGGATGTGTGGGTGGATTAGGGACATGATAGTGTGTGGATAAAGGGAATGTATGCCAAGAGGTGTCTAAATAATGTATATATATTGGCCCCTATCTATATCATGATCGCATGGAGGGATTGATTAAGATAAATGAGATATGGTAGGTAGGATAGGTGAAATAGGTTGGATGGTGGATATGAAGGAAGGGGATACCTAAAAGGAATTTGTCCCCAAGTGTGGAAAGAAAATGGATGGGGGTTTTACACATGATGCATTTTTTCTAGGTTTCCATCATGGTACTTTCCCAAGGTGCTTGTTTTCCAAGTTTCCACCATTGGATTGAATTTTTTCTCTTTACATTTTTTTTGAATTCTTTTGATTTTTATGGATGAGGATGGAGATGTGGATAAGTGGATTTGGAAGATAGAAGATAAGGAGATGGAAGGACTCAAGCATCAAGTTCCATATCGAGGTGATAAGAGCCCATGCTTGAAGTGATCACCAGATGTTGGTACAACCTTATTAGGATAGATGGATTATGCAAGGGAATGGATTAAATGGATTGGATGGTGGAGATATGCGGGATAATGGATGTGATGTTAGAAAATGTATGGATGGAATGATGGAGTGGATGTGTGATGGGGGAATGTTTTCAGGACCAACATTGGCACATATGGTGGTGAATGTGGAATGATAGGAGGATTGATAGATGGAGAATGTGGGGATGATGGAGTTGGGATAGTGAATTTTGGCACATAGGGACCAAAAATAGATTTAGGAGATGGAATATGGGGATGTGTAGCTTTTGGATTAGCAACTTTGGACGTCATTATATATATTTTTCATTTGAGTGCATTACATCTTTTTGTTTTGGTATCCACATTTGTTTAGTTTTTTCTTTTGTGGGCCTTTGTAGCCTTTGAGATTGATTTGGATTTTGGATTGTATTTCTATTTCCTTCAACATGTATTTTTGAGGAGACATGGAGATCTTTAGATTCATATGGATGTTTGGATTTATGCATTTTTACTTTAGAATCCAAAGTGCTTCCAATAGCAATGGGATGGTTGTGAAGATATGCATGAGGTGGAGGGAACATGTATGGAGTGATAGAGGTGGGATGTTGGATAGAATGCATATATGGAGGATGTTGGATGATGTTCGTGGAGATATGCCTTTGTTGACCCTGATTAGGAATTATGAGAGTGGGATTTCTATGATGGATGATAGGGATAGGTGATTGTTGAATGAGGGGAGGAAGGATATGAGATGGAGGATTGTATTTTGGGATATAAGGGCCTAAATGGACTTAAGAGATGGAGGATATGTGGTGATGGAGTGATGGGAACAACCTATTGTTCTTTTGGAAGAGACACAATTAAGATGTATGAAGGTTGTACCAATTTTTTTGGATTAGGAGCCTTGAGATATATATCCAAGACCTTGTGCACATGGATTTTCTTTGACATGGATGGGCTCCAATATACCTTGATCATGAAGGCCTAAGCCTTTTCCTTGATAGTTCATGGTTTTGAGCATTCAATTAAAAGTAGGATGCTTATTGTTAATGGTGATCCTAGACCTACACAAACACAAAGAACAAAGACACAATTAGTCCCAAATGTAAGTTAGAAATATCTTTCCCCATGGAATTCATTTGAAATGCACAAAACAAGAAATAATATGAAGAACACAATGAAAAAGCTATTAAATCATATTTAAATGATTAAACTCTCAATCCCATGGGGGAATTGGTGTCATTTTGATGTGGAAAATGGCCCTTTCCCAAACCCTTGCAAGCTTGATGATGATTGATGAAGATCATTGATAAAATTTGCAATAACCTAGCTATAAAACTATAAATCTTGATGAAAGTGGATGAACAATGGATGAGCAAATTCAAAATCTCAAGATAATGACTTTGCATAAAGTTGTGGATCCCAAATCCAAATGAGAACCTCTTATTTATAGATGAGAAAGATGAAGGATGAGGCAAAATGAATGAATGTGGGATAAAATACCAACCAATAGCATAAAGCCACTTGTCAACATGTGAGTGGACAAATGTAGAACACATTTTGGTCATTGTGCAATTAAATGCAATTAGGTGGAATTTCAAAATGGATGAAACGACAAGTTGGAGGGAGAAGAAAATGAAGTTAATGCCACTTGGCTCAAGGCAAAGGACATGTAAGAAACTTAAATGCCTTGTTGGATGTACAAACCCTTTTGGAGGGATTTTTCAAACTTGGAGAATATTCCCTTTTTGATGCCTTTTTTAAAGTAATTAGAGATTTAATAAATCAATTAAAATGATTTTCATGAGCAAGTTGCAAAAGCTAGAAGATTTGATGGATTAAGATTAAGATTAATCAGGATATGATTAATTAAGAGGGAGATTTGCTGATTTGACAATTTTGACATAGACTTTTGGATTAATTTAAATCAAAATGAGAGGAAAATGATTAATAGTTTTTAATTAAATAAGGTTTGATTTATTTAATTAAAAGGGATGATGTTAGATTAAATCAAATAAAGATTAATCTATTTAATTTAATAGAAAGACTTTAGAGCTTTAATTAAATGAAATGAATTATTTAATTAAAAGGAAAAAAATGACTTAATCAGATAAAATTGATTTATTTAATTAAGGGATGAAATGTGACGAATTTAATTGAATAAAGATCATTCAATTAAATTGATTAGTAAAAGAGATGATTCAGGACAAATTGGTGTTAGTAAAATCAGAATCAGGTGTATATGATCGATCGGTACATTTTTCGTGTTTACACTTATTATTCTAGAAACATGATGCAAGTCCATTATTAGGTGGAGGATGGGTGGTGTATATTATTTGTTCTTTTGCTACAAGAGAACCACCATGGATGAATATACGACCCAAACCAAGAGGATATAGAAGTGGTGTTAGGATGGTTTGGGTAGGTGATGATAAATGATCTTGAGATGAAGATGATAGGGTGGTAGGATCTTGATTTGAAGGAGGGGGTGATATGGGATCATCAAATGGAGTAGAAGAGATACTAGGATCTTGATATGGAGTAGATAAGATGGTAGAATCATGATTTGGATGAGGGTATGTATTGGTATGCTTTGGAACAAGCTCTTGGCATGCTTTAACGTGTGTGGGTGATATGATGATCGTGGAGAAGGTTTGGATGGACTCCTTGGATGGGGTAGATGGAAGAATAGAGGTTTCATGGAGTTCATGGGAGTAAATTTGGTTAATTCTAGGAGTAGGAGAAGTGGATTAGATTTGGGTGTCTTCGATGGGTTGGGTGAATCTAGGAATAGAAGATGAGGATTCAATGGATTTGGTGGGTTTGATGGTTTCAATAGTTTGGATAGTGTTAGGAGTGCTAAGAGGGATGATAGGTATGGGATGGAGAAGGGCCTCATCACTAGTGATCATAAATGGTGGAGTGGGGTGGCATGGCTCCATGACTTCAAGATGTGGATTTGGGGATGTATTCTTTGTCATGAGTCCTTAGATGACATCTAGAATGAGATACATGTGTATTTTAGGCTTGGAAAAGGTGATGGGAATAGATGAAGGATTATGAATGGGTGGAGAACTAGGATTATGGATGGGTGGATCAGGATTAGATGGAGGAATGGGACAAGATGGAGGACTAAGAGTAGGTGGAGGATTAGGATTAGTGGGGGATCAATATTAGATGGAGGATAAAGGTATTAGGGATTGGAGGAAGGAATAAGATATGAGGGAGTGGAAGGTGGAGTGAGATAGGAAGATGTGAGTGGTGGAATGAGATAGGACATGGATGGGGGATCAAAATAAGAAGAAGATGGTGGATTGTGATCATGGATAGGAGGAGTAGGATTATGGATGGGGATGTGGTTTGGATGATAATGATATGGTGGATTTGGACTAGGGATTGAGTAACTGATAGTGTTGTTGTGTGAAGATGGAGGTTGATATGTTTTATAAGTCGGAGAAGATATAGATATGAATATTGGATGAGAGGGATATGTAGGGGATAGATAAGAGGGAGATGAGGATGAGGAATAGAATGGAAAAGGTGATGATAGAGATAATGGATTTCCCTTGTCAAAGTGAGCATAAGGATCACTAGTGGGTGTGGATGGAGGCATGATGGGATAGCTTGGAGGAGTGATTAGAGTTTGGATGATGCTTGGGGAAAGATTGCTAGAAATGATAGCATCAAGGGAATCTATTTCATATTCATCTTGATCAACAAGACTTTTAATGTCATCTTCAATGTAATTGGGATCTCCCTTGACTAATATTTGTAGTGGTGTTGAAGGAGGATAAGGATTCATGATGATGGATTAGATGGAAATGGATGAAAGAGAGGGGAATAGATGATTAGAAGAAAAGAAGAGATGGTGAAAAGATAAATGAAATGGATTAGAAGAATGTGGAAGAGGGGATCTATTTGTTTCGATATTAGAAGATCTTGGATGTGGATGTGCTAAAGCTCATATTGGGATCTAGATTTTAAGCTCGTAGTAGGATTAGATTTAAGCTCATATTAGGACTTGATTGGAAAGATATGATGGGAGAGATTCCTAAGTTCAAGGATAAAACTAAAAAAATGAGTTGATTATTGGATGGATAGAGGATAGTATCCTCTCAACTATGATCGAGATCCTATGTTAAAGCTCAATTAGATGGGTTTCCTACTTGAGATAGGCTAAATTCTCAATCTAAAGAGGAGATATCGACACAAACTATACCTCTGGCTTGAGGTGAAATAGTTTGGATGAGGGATTAATGACTTGGGATAGGCGAAATTCCCAAGAAAGTGTTATGATGGATGATTGATTTACGATCCAGTATCTCAATTAAGTGTTTGAGGTTGGATTTTGGAGTGTGGAAGATTTGAATGTTGATTAGGATGGGTTTAGCTGACTTCATGTTCAAAGGGGAGGATGTTTTGGATAGATTGATCGTAGTTGATGAGCTGAAAGTGATCATTTTGGACTGGGTATGAAAAGGAAAATAATTGGATTACAGTTTTGGACTTAGGAAGACATGAGCTAACTATGATTGGGAGGATTGAATCTCTATATTTGTGCTCGTAAAATGCAAGGAATTTTATAAAAAGCAAGCAAAACACTAAAAAACAAAATAAACACTCAAATTGGGTGGTGGGAAACTCAAACTAGCATAGGAAGCCTCTTGAATAGATTTTCCCACGATGTGCGATTGGTTGTGTGCTCACTCAAAAATTCAACAACATAATGACATTCAAATGAAAAATGGGTGAGAGATATGAAAATGGCTAAGCGTTTGGATAAATAGGTTGGAGGATTTTGGATGGAGGGCTAGGATTAGGAGTTGAAGATCAAGAGTTGAGATGCCTCTCAACCCACAAGGAGATGACATTTGTCATCATGTGGATGCATGAGACAAGATGGTGGTACTTGGTGTACCATAGGGATAGGCAAAAGAGGACAAAAGGGAATTTAAAATTCCCTTATAATCTTCATAGGGATTGAGGAGGAATTAAAAATTCCTCCGAAGGACCTTGAGAAATAAAATGGAATTTAAAATTCCATTTGGGGATGTGGGAGAAATAAAAAGGAATTAAAAATTCCTTTTAGGTATGTGCTAGCCTTTATTAGGGGGTTGACCATGGGTTAGATTAGGCTAATGAAGTGTTTAGGTTGTGCAAGTGAGGGATTAGAAGGATGATTAGGTGGGTAATGAAGATTAAGCATCCACTTGCATTTTATGGAGGATGTGACCTTAAACTCAATTAAGCGTGTGCACATCCTAATGATAGGATTATGCAAGTTAATTAGGATTAGAAGAACATTATGGAGGATGTTACAAGATGAGAGAGAAAAGGGAGAGGAAATTAAATATTTAAATTTAATTCACATAGGATTTGTGACTAAATTAAATAAATTAGTCCATTTATTTAATTTAGAGAGAAGTGATAAAGGGGATAAAGTATTTAATTGATTAATTAAATACTTTAGGGATATTAATTAAATAATAGCAATATTAAGAAGATATTTAGATGAAAAAGGAACATCTTTAATTTTTAACTAAAAAATCGGTTGGTATGTTATATTCATACCTTTAGATGTTTTTCAATTATTTTCCTCCTTTTTCAACATCTATAAACAATTTCTTCTACTCATTATGTGATCTTTTTTCAACTTTATCTAGTCATATGTTTCTCCTAATTTTAGGTTTAGATTTTTATTTGTTTCTTCTCTCCTTCCTTTTTTTATGGTTTTTGAACTTTATATATATATATATATATATATTTCAAATGTTTATAAATATTCCAAATGTTTCCTTATGCCTTGAAAACCTTCCTCCCCCTCCTCACTCCCCCCACCAATCTCTTTTTAATGTGTCTTGATCTACAAGCAACCATTTTTCTCCTCCAACTCTATATCATGATGATGGATCATAGAGTGTGATTCAAAATGTTGATGCAAAACAAATCTTACATAGTTAAATCTAGAAATGTCATGGACTAATGTCTCAATATTCAGAAAGTCGTGGTCTGAATGTATTGATGAAGTCTACACACTTTAAGACTCGACATTTTTTTGTGTCTTGGATGCCAAGCTTTGTGGATAATGCATAAAAGGTGTAGGTGTAGTATTGGATAGATTGGTTTTTTTTTCTATCGAAGTAGTTGTCACTACATATGTTTTTTTCCTTATGTATCCTTAGAAAAGTACTTTTTGATGTATTCCACAAATTCTTCCCATGTGGGATTATCCTCCAACTCTGCACCGAATTCTTAACCATTAGGGATTTCTTTGGATGACAACTTAGCTTCCTAAATTGTTTCACATGACACTCAACTTTGAAGAAGACAAATGTCATTTTCTCAACATTCGACAAATGATTCATAGAAAATTTGTTTTTTTCAATTTTGACAACCAACATCAATAACATCTACATTAATTTTTCCTTCAAAAATTATAATATCAAATCTTATTTTATTTTATTGAGCAAAGCAATAAAAAATTACATGAATGAAGTTACGAGAAGTAGCTGGAGAACATAGCAACCAATCATAAGGACAACAACCGCAACCAAGAATCCAGCCATCAAAACAACACAATAGACAAAATTAAAAGAGATGAACAACAAAATAAACTAAATTACATGAGTTGTACAACTTATTCTCAAATTGAAACTTCATAACTTAGAATATCAAATTTTACCTAAACCTTGAAAGAAGTGTGACCACCTAATAATTTTTCCGCTGCATTTGATTTACGTATTACTTCAAATTTGTTAAAATAGTCATTATATATAGATATAAATAAATTCTTTGGATCATTGAATAATTCTTTTATCCGAAGAAATGTACTTTGCGGCAAACCCACACACACACCAGTAAGTCGAGGAATGGGCGCAGAATAAACCGTCAGCACCACTTTAATTGCCCGACCGGATCAAATGAAGCCCGACACGACAGAGGTGGCCAGCCCGAGAGAATAGACCTCGAGACCCTAATTGAATAATTCTTCGTCCTTATGATAAATTACTTGATGTAATCCAAAACATTGATTAAACAACTCACACTAATCATTTTCGAAATAGAAAAAGTTGTAGCCGGTCCAAATGCATCCTCGATTTCCCTCGCATTGAAGGTTTTTAAAGTGACAGCCAGCAGGAAAATGTTTTTAATGTCCTTTCTCTTTTATTTTTGTCACATGACTTGCCAAGAGGACGTGACAGGTGTTCCTGGTAGTTAAAACTTATTAGGGAATGTACCAGAAACCTGAAATCTGCTTGGACCGCCCAGCATTAAACTATGCCGACACCTAATTTAACTCTTCATACAATAAGAGAAGGGAATCGGGCGTCAAATCTGATTTTACGGGTAGCCGGTGGAACAGCAAACTCTATAATTTCGTTTCAACGCAGATTGCGACACAATAGAAATGGTACGTGTGCCAAACTAATAACTTCGTCACATGCCAAACGTGAAACGACAGAAAGCAGTGTAGTAAAGTAACAAGTACTTAGCTCATTTAATCAAATACGTAACTGTGAATGAAATACAAACGAAAACGAATAGGTATATTTTTGTTTCACATGGAAGCTGAGTTTGTCTGCGTGTCTCAGAAAGTATTCGCTTGCGTAGTGCCAAGCACATTGTGGCCTTTTATTATATGTGGAGGTGCGCCCAACTTTCAATACCATTCGTACAGCTTTCATCTTTTTGGATAGTGTCACAGTCTTTTAAAATCTGCCTACTGAAGTCACGTCGCGCCACATGGGGAATCCTTATCCTGTTCCTGCGGTGCACCATTTAACATCACTCCTTTATTCAGACCCATTAAGAAGAGAGAATACTCACTTTTCCCCGTGGTTTTGTCTCGGATGCAGCAGGCCTGGAAATTAACGGTAACGAAATTAAATGAAAGTTATAAAAGATATCTATGAGACTGGATCGTCTCTGATGTTCGAATGAATGAATGCTTTTAATTATGTTCACGAGACCAGTCAGTCTATAGGACCCAAGAAACAAAACTGAAACCGCTTTTTGCAACAAACAGAGCAGCCGCCAACCCCACTAACTGCTCCTTGTTGCCCTTTAACTCTTTGTTGATTTTGTTTCTTTTGCTGTGTATTTTGATCAGGTAACTTGCTCTTTCAGAAATCCTCTCCTCTTCAAACAAGGCCTCTAACGATTTGACTTTAAACAGATCCGAGTAATTGCCCCTGATGTTCTCGTAAGCCTTACACTGCATGATGTAGTACTACTCTGTTTCTACTTTATATTTGCTTCCACGTAATATTTTTTCTCATGATCACAAGTGGGGTTAAAATGCAAAACATAGTGTTTTCTTTTTCGACCAAATTGTTTTGACCACATGATATGTTTAACTTTCTCTTTTATATACCATTTAATTTCTACATTTGTGTTTGGACACTCTTGCATGCTTATCCCCTATTTTTCCATCCACTTGACATTTTGTCTCATCCACGTGCTCTTCCTTCTAGTTAAGTTTTCTTCCACCACAATTTTGGGCCATCAATGTTCCCCCATGTTCCCCCAGTTTGAAAATTGAAAGTTGATTTTTTACTGAGAATTAAGAGTTTCAATTTTTTGATTCTCTTTTTAAAAAAAATATTGAACGAAGCAATTTAAAATACAAGAATTCGGTTACAAAAGTAGCTTGAGAGAATAGAGATACAAGAAGAAAATGACCAATATACATGTCATAAGGCGACAATACAAATTCTTACATAAGTTGTACAACATATTTATTAAGACTGAGTTTACTTTGAAGCTGAAATTGCATAACTTGATCTTTGAGTTTATTTGTTGATCATAGATTTTTTTATCAATTTTGATCGAGTAATATATTGTTTTTGTTATTCTATCATTTTCAAACAAAGTTGTTAAATATTTTACTTTTAGAGTATTAGTATAATTGATTCATATACTATCACTTCATGATATGATATTATTCCATTTCTATTGATCGTGACGTGTAAAGACAACAAACCTTGTCAACCCATTCTTCTTTAGGTATTTTCCACCTCTCTATTTTTCATCTAATATGGTATGAGTTAGTTAGTAGTATTTTAGCTTTCCACTTTATTTTCACTACTCTATAGTGCTTTTGATTATGATCGCATGTGGGATTGAATTGCTTAACATAATATGCTCTTTTTTCTTTGAGTTGTTTTGTCCACATGACTAATTTGAATTTCACTCTCATGTACCTTTTGGATTGCATATTTGCATTTGGGCACTCTTGCATGTTAATTCCCAATTTACTCATCTATTTGGTATTTTGTTCCATCCACATTTTCTTTCTTTTATTTAACTTTTTCTCTATTATTATTTTAGGTCAATGATGTCCTTCCATGTTCTTTGTTTTCTTCAAATATTCTAGACCAGTGGAATCACTATTGTCATTTCAATTGGAAAAGCTTCATGATCATCTAAGATGATCGTGTATGGTACCATGAATTTTATTTTGAAACTACTTGTAATTAAATATCTTTGTTTAACCTTTCTATTTGCCTCCATTTCAATGTTTATATGTTGTCCCAAACTTGACACCCATACAACACCACTAGCATAAGAAGAAACCCAAATAATGTCTTATTTATTTTACAATCTTATAGCTTAGTTGTTTTGCATATGTTTGAAGCATGTATAGATCTTTCCATCCCTTTGTATATTTTTTGTCCTATAAGTCTCCCAACTTAGGTTGCTATGGAAATCAAGCCCAAAATATTTGTATTCATTAGCCATTTTCTCTCATTTTGATTGTATTTTATGGTTCAAATTGAAGAGAGGTGCTTATAGTAAATTTTTAGAACCACATATTTCATAGGAGTACTTATCATAAGTCACAAATTTTTATCATAGATTTATTTTTTAAAATATTTTAAAGAATATTTTAATTCCAAATTACAATTAAATTCACCTTCAAAACTAAGGAAAGGTGCCCATAAGATTGATAGTTTCTCTCATTAGATGGTGCAAGTTTTATTGCAATGGTGCCTCAAGGGGAAATCCTAGAATCTCTATAGGAAGTTGTATTTTAAGAGAGTATGATAGTTATCTAATTAGAGGGACCTTGAAAGGCCTAAGACATTAAACAAATATTGAAGTTGAGACTCAAGCACTTCTCTTAGGTCTACAAATATGTGTTCATCTTAGGATAAGAAGAGTTCAAGTTAAGGGTGGTTCTATGGTTATTGTTGATTCCATTAGGAATATGGAGCACAAAGTTGAAAGATTAATCTAGGATATTAAATAAAATTTGGTTGTTGTTATAGAAATTAAATGAATTCACATTTAAACACATTTATAGAGAGATTAACTTCTTGGCCAACTTTTTCATATGTTCTATGGCATGAGGTGCATTGCTAGCAAGAAAATAGATATTTAGAAAATTTGAATGCCAAATCTACTCAACAATAATCTTGTATCATCACACGATGATAGTGAGGAAATTTGTCCAATCATACATAGTTAATAAATAATTCCCCTTCATAGCTAAAGTACTGGTAGGTAGAAAATCATGGGAAGATATGGAATCTACACAATTATATTAAGCTCTTACCTATTTTCACTAGCTTTTCTCGTGGGAGGCCATGAATACCACATTGTCAAGTTGATTCCCAAGAAAAGGAAAATTTCTTATTCATGGGAATATTTGATTTACCTTTTGAAAATGATCTTCAAAATGAGTGCAATGATAATTTAGACAATGTGATCAAGGTGAGATTGGGAGCCTTGTTTCTCTCAATTTCTCACAAATAAATTGATTCAATATAGGCATTTATTCTATTTTTGTAGTAGTTTTTTTATAATGGAGAAATAAATATGTCATTAGGTACATGTCTAAGGCTTTGATAAGGAACTAATGGTAGTGGGGACTCAATTCTATTTTGGACAATGTCATATTTAGTGTGGGCTTTCATCTTCATGTAGGTTAATGGCTGATGTTCAACCATTGCTTCAACAATACAATGAATCATGTTTGTTATCATTGCAATAGGTCACAATGACAACCTCCACAAACATTAGGTGAAGTGGGGAAATAAATTCATCATATTTATTATGGGTGTTTTTCCTTCACCAGGCATCAACTATAATTTTTGTGGTGGATGAGTATTCAAATAATAGTGAAGAGGAGAATACCCATGTACAACAAGGATAATTAAAATTATATAGCAATTCATTTTGTAGGCGCAAAGGGTAGTAATGTTATCTAAGAATATAAATTGATATTTTAGACTGTTAGAATCTAAAACACTTTCTTGGTGAAGTTTGAACTCATCGTCCCACTAGGCTTTTTTGTTAGTTGGCCCTCCATGAAGGAGAAACCTTTATTTTGTATATTTTCTCATTTTTAATATATGAGTATGGCCCCCAAGGCCACATTTAACTAGTAATTTTTTTTATAAAAATATTAAAATTGCTATTATTTAATATTAATAATACTTAATAAATATTGAATTTTTTGAATTTTATATGTATGATTAATATGTAAAAAAATATCTCATTTATTCTATTAAAAGAGTTGATTATTTTGGGGGAAACAGGAAGAAATAAGATGGATTCATCTATTTAAGGACTCAAAACGAATTTTGATGGAGCCTTAAGAGGCAACCTAGTTTTATTTGGGGATTAGATAGATTATCAAAGATTCTATGCTTTGCATCGTTAAAGTGGCCACAAAGAAGCTATAGTCAGGGAGCAACATCAACACCAATGCTTAGGTCTTCTATTGGGACTATAAATGGCCCTTCAGGAAAACATAAAACACATCATAATTGAAGGGAATTTTATGATAATATTAAATGCACTTAGAAACATAAATTTTTCACTTGAACCTTGAACCTACTTAGAATTACCATTACTTAGACAGTGTCTCACCTTGTACGAATCATTGCATACTTAAGGCTTCCTATCATGCTTGCATATGGAACATTGTACATGTCCGTCAATAGGATACTATTACAAAATCAATAATACCTATCAATAAAGGAGCACTTACAAGATTACTATCATGCATACTAAGCTACCTATTGTCAAATAAAGTTTGCACCCTTGCTAAGCTATTAACTGTAGCAACCTATTGACACATGGGAACACTTCGAGGTTGTGGGTGACCTGGGAATGAAGTGAACCTCCAGATTACAGGCTGGTTCCCCTTAAGATAACTTGAGAATACTAAAGAATGATAAGGAAAAGAGTAAGAAGGATATACTTGAAATTTAAAACCTATCATTAACAGGAATACACCAAAGATAAAAATATGACAATACTGCAGAAAACTCACAGAAAATCTCAATAGAGCTAAACAATCTCACAATACAGAGATTTATGTTTATAAAAAAATGAGTCTATGTAAGGTTCTGACTATTCTAATGCTTAACACAAGGAAAAAAAAGATGTTTTCACAGATATAAACGCAATAGAAAGAGATCACTAACATAAACCAGCTTTATGACATAATATCCTTTGCATCCAGTACTAAAGGAATTTGATAAAATAAAGGATCACACATAATTTTATCATGTAACTCACAACCAGTCACTAAAACAACAAAGAAAATCTATGAAGGAAATGACTTTGTATTGAGAAAATAAGGATTCTCTGTGTTACAAATCTATAGTATTCATGAAAATGAGTTACAAAGTCTAAATAATGCTCTTTCAGCAATCTCCTAACCAAGAACTACTTTAAAAAAAAGGCAAAAATGCCATATATACCAAAGAGGGTCGGACCCCGCCCTAGGGTTTTTACAAAAATATCAGTTGGCCGAAAGATCTGCCCTTAGATCTTTTTTAAATGGAGTTACTTTTGCATTTAATGCATATCCCTGCTGTCCATGGTCGAGCCTCCCATTCCTGCTCGCTTTAAATGCTCTAAAGCAATATCACTAATGCTAATGCCCCTTTACCATTAGCGGTCCCAACTGTCATCGTGACTCACAGTTTCCTCTTCTTCAGCTTTCTTCTCACTCTAGATCTTTCTTCAAGTCGACCATCTTCGAGGAGCAACATCAAATTTACCTGCTAGATTCAAGCGTCATTACTGACTGATCACCTCTGATCCCAGAGTAGATCGATGTCGTCATGCTCTGTCGATCACGTTCACAGGGGGGATTCAAATAGTCAAACGGCCCATGGTTAGTCCCTAGCTCTCTCTAATTGGTTGAATTTGTGCCACATAAGCTTTTCGGGTAGTCAAAGGTCATTCAACAGGATCGCATGTCAGTGAGACACTAATCGTGTCTCCCCGATGCGATTAGACTTCACAGCAACAGTTGGCAAGACCTCATATCGAATTGCAAAAGTTATACCGATGTCCCAAAAATTGTCGCCCAAACTATTGCTATCGGCCAAAACAACACTAGGTCGGCGGGACTTCATAGCGAAATCCTCCACTCTCCCCGAGCTCACCTCACTTCGGCATGACCCTATCGGGTCAGCAAGACTTCATGTATTCAGCAAGAGGTCACAACGGGCGCCAAGAGTCATACTGATATCCTTTTTGATTAGCAAGTCCATCGCTATTGGCAAGACTCTCCATTATCGGCATGACCTTTCACCGAGCCTTTCATCCTTTGGCAAGACACCATCGGGTCGGGGAGACATTACGACAAACTCAAATCTTCCACCGAGACCTTTCAAAACTGGCTGGGGTGGGGCCAAGATGGAATCGAAACTAAGATTGGGGGGAGCGGGGGCAACACAAAAGAGTCGGTGGAATTGGAACCAGAACCAAATCCAGACCTGAAACTTTTTTGAAGTTTCAAGTTTGGACTCCATTCCGATCCTGCCCCTGGCAAAACAAAGCAAGAAGGAAGAAAGAAAAACACAAGGAAGATCTAAGAGGAGGAGACAGCCCCCGACCATAGGCAGCGAAAAAGCAAAGAAAAGAAGAAAGGGTGGAACCGGGATCGGAACCGGAATAGAAACAAGAATTGGAACTTTGGAAAAGTTCCAATGTTCGGTTTTCGTCCCAATCCCGCCTTTCGAAGAACAAAAGGAAAAAGGCCAAAGGAAAATAAAATGGAAAGGGGGAAAGTAAGGCAAAAAAAAAAGGGAGGACCCCCCAATACAAATGAACATCCACACACTGGGCTCAACCCTTGTGGGAGCCACATTTAATCCACGTGCCAAATTTTAAAACATAATTTTCCCTGGAGCTGCAAAAGAAGCAAACAAGTTAGAAGGTATGTAGCCTTGATGCAAATGTTCCTTCAATTGGCCTTCATGAACACTTGAAAACATAGGTTACCCTGCCTGATTGAGCCCGTAGGTGAAAATTGGGTAACACTACCAAAAAATAGCATCAAGTTATTTGCTTTGGTTCAAACACAAATTATTTCTATCCATATCTCTATCGATCTCCATACCAAGTATGAACATTGCCACACCTAGATATTTCATATTAGATCTACCAATCATCCAAGCATTGACTTCCCTTATCAATGATTCTTATTCCCAATGATAATCATATCATCAAAATACAAAATAATTATTAAATCATGATTGCCAACATACTTGTGATACACATATTGAAATGCATTACTCCTTGCAAAACCAAATCCTAATACATACACATCAAAATTTTGATGCCACATATGCAGTGACTACTTCAACCCATACAAAGACCTTTATTTTATAGATTAGATGTTTTGTTCCATTCACCTTGAATTCTTTAGGCCGACTCATAGATTTCTTCCTCTAAATATTTATTGAATAATGCAATTTTCACATCCATTTCCTTTATATCAAAATCAAAGGTCATAGTTATAAATAAAATCATCCCAACGAAATTCAACTTAACTATTGAAGAAAATCTCATCAAAATATATTCTCTCAACTTGGGAATACACCTTTTCCATCAACTATTCCTTGTACATTTCCAATGTACTGCATGCTCTAACTTCCTTCTTAAACACCCACTTGAAGCCAATGGTATTACTACTATCAAGTAGATCAAAAAAGTACTAAGTATTATATTGTTAAAATGGAAACATCACCTCTTTATTGAATTTTATTTAGGACTTGTTCTCCTTACAAGCAAGACATTCTCTTATAAACTTTGATTTATCATTAATACAAGTTAGAGGAAAAATACACCAAAAATCTAGTGGACTACACCTTTTAGGAACCTTTTTATATCGTGTACAACTTATCGTAGCAACCAATGAATATCCCATTATATTTGCATTATGTTCTACTTCAAAAATTGCATCAAATATGCTTACATCCTCTCCATCCACATTATCATGTCAACTTAGTTATTATATTTGCAAATGCATATTAATGTTCTAGTTTATTTTCAAAATGCATCCTATCACCACCCATTTATATTTGGTTTTTCCCTTTGATAAAAATCTAAATTCCCTAAATATGACATCTCTTGAACATAAAATATTCAATGTTACTAGGTTCTAAAGCTTATATTCATTCACATTCTCACTATACCTAGTAAAAATGCACTTTTCACCCTTGAAGTCCAACCAACATCATTTCTTCTTTAGCACATAAACAAATGCCTCATAGGAAAATAATCTTAGGTGTGTTACAATAGGGTTCTTATCCAGATCTCATATGATGTCTTCTCTTCAAGCAAAAAATTGAAGACCTATTTTTTAGATTACAACTTTAATATCAACTTCAATGAAAAAATTCATGTCCTAGACTAGCACTACTTGACAAACTTCTAGAAATCCAACAAGGTTATGTTTAACCTTTCAACCACTCTTGATATAATTTCCCTAATAATACAAGTGTGCTTAGAAAATGTCTCAAAATACTTATATAAAAACCCAACCATTATCTAACCTTAACACATTGATCTTCATAGCAATCTAATTTTATACAAGGGTTTTAAATTCCTTAAATTTGTGAAACACCTTAGACTTTTTAATATATAAATACATCCAAGCATGTGTAGAATAATTATCAATAAAAATACATGGTAACAAGAATTGTAAATTAAGTGTACATCCATAGGATGAAAGACATCCTTACACTAGTACACAAACAACAATATATGACTAAATAAACTACTAAAAATTGTATATAAATGACTAACTTTAGTCACGTGACTATTAGTGGTTTATTTGTAGTCATTTATAACACCACTAAATTTATGACTGAACAATTTTAGTCATTTATTTAGTCATATTTTTTAGTCATTAATTTTAGTCACGCGACTATTTTAGTGGTTTATTTGTAGTCATTTATAACACCACTAAATTTATGACTAAACTATTTTAGTCATTTATTTAGTCATTGATTTGGTCATTGATTTAGTCGTTAATTTAGTCATTTATTTAGTCATTAATTTAGTCATTGATTGTTGTTAATTCGTCATTTATTTAGTCATATATTTAGTCATTAATCTAGTCATATATTTAGTCATATATTTAGTCATTACTTTAGTCATATATTTAGTCATTTTTATTTACTGTTTTCATTAATTGATAGTAAATATAGTCATGAAATGGATAATTTATTAAGTACCATAAATTTTATAATACAAAACTAACATAATATTAAACTTGAACTAAAACATAAAAGTAAATAAAAATATTACATATACGAATAAGTTACAACATGCTAGAATTAAAAGATTGATTGAACATCATGATAAATAAAGATAATGTGCAATAAAAATTTTAATGCATATATATATATATATCTCACTTGTTACAAGATGTCAAAGTTGTCTAAGAGTTTCCAACTCTTTCAAATACACCATGATAATTAAGATCCCTGAACAACACATTCAAAATACTGCATAAAACAATGAGCCAAGATGTCTAACATTAACTAGTACATGATAAACATGTTCAACTATGTCATTTTCTACAAATATTTTAGTGGCCATCGTGTGAAGGTTCCCTCTTTCTCTTTCATATGAACAACTCCATCTATTTTTTCTTCAAGTTGACTCCCTAACTTTATCCCCTTCTTTGAGTTTATCAATACATTTATGCAAAAAAGAAAATAAAATAGCACATTATATTACATAGGTAATGATTACCCTTGTTTGCATAATAAAACAACCATTACTTACTTAAATAGTACTTGCATGTGTGTGTTAAAATAATTGCAAAAGGAAATTTTTTAAAATAATTGCAATGATCAATCTAATTTACTAAAAAACCATTACAATGTTACTATTAGCTTCATGTTGATCAGATACAAAGACCACAAATATAAACACTACATTACCATGCAAGCAATATGAGAGCACTACTAACAGAACCCCATGCATTCAAAAATCAGAAAAAATTTGGATTTAAAAAAAAAAGGTAAAAGATTGTAGAACAACATATAAAAACTATTTTTTTTGAAATTGAAAGGGATTTTCATAGCCTAGAGATATAGAGAGCAAATAAAATAAAGAGTTTAACTAATGAATTGTAAAAAATAGATTTATGTATTTTATATTCATATCTTTGATTACATTGCATTGCACACCTTTCAAACTCAAATCATTACTTCACATTGCATAACTAATAACTAGGAGTAGCTGCCAATTGCATTTGCTTGTCATGGCATTCTATGAGACCACATTTCTTTGAAACATTTTTTCAAATAGTTCACTACCTTGTCTATGCTAGCACATTTTCCATACATGTCTGTACCAAAGCATTTTGTCAAACAGTTCACTGCCTTGGAAAAAATCTATCAAAAGCATAATAGTAAGCATGAGACTATAATAGTATGAGGCTCCATAAATCTTTCCCTATCTCTAAATAAAAATTAGCACTATCGGCCTAACAATGCCTCATCGGCAGAACCCCCATTATAGCCTCGTCGATGGCCTAATGAAAGCAGCTCATAACCTAGTATCAATGTAACAATACCCTATCGGGCTGACTCCTAAGGCGCTCTCCCCGATAGACCAACAAAGTAAACAAAAGTAAGCACATCATTGTGACACATGAACAACGGTGGAACAAATGTTTGCATTCCCCCAATGGCTCGATATAAGCATGGATTATCAAGTGCATAATGTATATCGGTGGAGTTGGGGTGCATCAAGGTGATGTTATTTGGGATCTTGCCTATAGACCTAAGGAAAGTTGTTCATCGGTAGAGAAGGTGGCTATTGGTGGAATAAGAATCACAGTCTCACTGATACAGCAATAATGATTATTCTAACTGATGTGACATCCTGAGGCATCCTCGAGATATTTGAAATTAATGTTCTCCCCCGATGACAAGATTGAAATGGGTGGTGCATTTAGGGAGCTCTAAAATGGAGTACTTGCAGGTTTTAATTCTTGAAGTGAATGAGAGAAGTGTGTGGAGTCAGGTGGAGGCGATGACTGACGTATGTCGAGCATTTATGGAAAGTAATGTGAATGAAATTATTAAATTATTTCATTATATTCTCAAGGCATTACTTACTCAATGCTCCTCTACTGTGGCGAACAATAGGTGTGAAAACGATGTACAGGAGGTGGTGGCTTTGTCATTTTAGAGGTGATGGAGGTTGGTTTCATGCTTAAAACGAAGAAGCAACTCTCACACTTTTATGGAGAACCATCGGTAAAGAGACTGATGGGGTGTTTCCTGTACAATGATGAAGGATTAGTGTAGTCAGTGCAACTAATTCTGGGAAGAGGATTCAACCAGCTCACACACAGGTAAAAAACTAATTTGGACATTTATTCGCTCATAATGGCTCGCGGCTTAGATTTGGAAGAGCCGATTGAAGTTGTGAAAAATTTCATGAAGACACTGGTGCATAAGGATTATCTAAACAACTTGGACTCACTATTGGAATGGACGATTTTGGGAATTGGGATGGGTATCGGTGAGGGAGTTGAAAGCAAAGAGGATGAAGAAACATTCAAATGCGTACCCTTTGTGAAATGGCCAAAAGGAAAACATAAAGCTAGATGGAGGGAGGGAGCAACACGCGGGTGGGAGGCTCTAAAATTGATTGTGGAATTAATAGAGGTTGAGGAAGTTGTAAAGAAGGAAAAGGTTGAAGCGAAGTGGCTAAAGTTGGAGCAACTAGAGAAGTTGGAGCAGCGACCTCGGAGGAAGAGGAAGAAGAACGAGACCTCTATGGAAACTATGGCGAGTAGCTCATCTGCAGCTCTATACTTAACATAATCCTATGCCATGAATTTAAGTTTTTTGGCTGTCTATAGTTAGTTTTTGGGGGTTTTACAAAATTGTGGGCAACGAAAAGGATTTTTTGGTTTGCAGGGTAGTTAATAGTTATTTGTAAAAGACAGTGAATGTAATTTTTAGTGAAAATTTTGATTCTGAAATAGTTGTTAAGGATTGGAAGTGAGGTCACTATAGATAAACTATGAATTTTGAAAACAATGAATATATAAACTCTCTAGCCATACAACTATAATCTCAAAAAATATTGTAAATAAGGAAAGTAATAGTTTGAATGAAAGTAATCTATGTCAATTTTCAAACATTAATATTCTCCAGTTGTCACCTAAACCTAATTTAATAAGTAATAAGCACTTATTGGTAATCATGCCTGCCCACCAAAGTGGCTCATATAGGTAAGAATGACCTCCCACTCCTGCAATATTTTTTTCATGGTCACTGTTAGTATGTAAAAATAAATTTGGAAAGAACAGAGTTGCAAAGATAGAATAGAATGAAGACTCTAAAGAAGCTATTTTCACAATGTAACTTTCTGACAATCCAACATGACACTGAAGCTTAGTGTTTGATTTTTGTTCAACACAAAAATAAGAACTGAGCCATGGGATAAAACACTGAAATCAATTTGTTTTTCAAAACAAGTTAGTATACTCAAATGTGAAAGGAGATGAAAGCATAATCAAAGAAATATGTTAAAAGGGTGCCTCCATTTATGTGCAGTGCAGGTGGCAATTGTCTAAATTTTGAAGTTCAATATTGAAATTTTATTTAAAATTGAAATATAAATGTCCTTAGTTGATCAGAAGTAACTAGTAGATAAAGCTAACTAGTTCAAGGTATTCACTATCATGTTTACACATTCCCTAAGTATCTACTAAACCAATAAATCTTGTGTAGAATGTATATATTTCTAATTTGAAGATCATATTTACAGTCATGGAGAGTTACATGAGGTATAGGTCAGGTCTCTAGCTGATATATAATTGGTGGAAATCTAAGGTCTTAAGTTGTCCTACCCAATTATCTTTATTCCAATATTTAAATGACAAAAAATTGAGGCTTATCCTTTGTTGTTCTCAAATTCTCAATCAAGCCATCTTAACCATATCATACTAGAAGTTTGTTGTCAGGACCAAAAAATGTAAGTTTTGAGAGTCCCACTCAATCTCAAGGCCAAAAGCATAACATCTGGCTTAAAACAAGTACAAACCAAAATATTCAAATAGTACAATGATATCTTCAACAAAACCCTAAGTACTTAAATCCTTCCATGGTTTTTTTTTATGTAATTAAATTATCACAGATGATCTAAAAGGTCAAAGGGCCTTCATTTTTCTTGTAAGTTGTAACCCCTAAAAAAAAGTCAGACAGTCATCAAGGTAAATAGATGACTGGAACATGGGTGAGGTAACAGTCATCAAGGTGATTACATGACTTGAACAAGTGTGAGGTAACAAAAGGAACAAGTGTGAGGTAACATAAGGCATTATACCTCTATCCTCATCAACTGAATCAAGATTTGAGGCAAGTGGAGGAATGTAGCCTACTCAGTACTGCTTCTGCACAACAAACTTTAATCTATACTTTCTTTATAAATGTTCAAAAAAATAATGTCATATGACCACCAAAATAATTTCAACTATCACGGTTATATGATTTGTCATCAACACCATCTCATCACAAAACCATTAGTTATAATTTAATCCTAATTGAGGAAATACATACCCGGTACATCCCCTTCAATACAAGGAAGGTGAGCTCAGTCACTTGTTCAAGCCAACAAGTACTCCACAACCTCTCTCCTCCTAGCAAGTAACACCCCTTGAGTTCTCTCAATGGACGCTTCTTCCCATCAAGCTTCAATATGATGGAAAGTTTTTGATGCAAAGCAATTTGGCTTTCAACAAAGCATCACAAAACAAGCTGATTCAAACAACCAATTGATTCACAAAACTCTTCCAAATCACTCCTTTGCAAAAACTCTTCAACTCATCTAGTAGGTCTGCAGACCCAAGTTTTTGACTTTATCTCACAATGAACCACTCAACAATCAATCAACAATTTTTAGATGGGAAAACTCTCATCTAACCTCTGTAACTAAAAACCCTCACTTTACACTAGCTTGGGGTAGGCTTTATTGAAAAATGACATTACCAACCTCTCATAGCTCTGCCACCACCTCCAACACTCTTCATTATGCATGCACATGCTTACAATATGAATTGGTCAATCATGACCTTATTAATGACTTCTAGACTCAAAACTCAAACTGAACTAAGACCTCCATGAATCAACATTTCACAAATACCTCGGTGCTCCTCACCAATTTTTAAATGTTTAATTCAAGAAGAAATAGAGCTATTCAAATATACAATTCAAAATCAAATACATTTTTACGTTTATGTAAATTGGTATTGCAAACTCTTTTATGAAGGCTCAAACTAGGGTTTTCCCAATTGGTGCCTCTAGATTCCAAGTTAGAACCTTACAAGACTTAAATAGTGTACATGACAACCTCCAATTTACTGTCATGATGACCTCTGTTATTGTTTTCCCCCTTGATCCATCACAGTACCATTTCCAAGAGTCACCTAGAGGTATTTAGCAGATGATAAGGTGTAATCAACAAGAGGGGTGTATACCTCTGTCCCAACCACAGGTTTTCTGTGGTCAGGTAAAACCCCACCTTTAAACCCCAAAGGGACCTGTCCCCTACCTTGGTACCCTCGTCCCCATCTCAAAAATGTTTCGGGGACTTGGGGGACCCATAAACTTCCCCTGCCTTTGCATATGATAGTGACACAAACTTGAGCTCCAATTTTGATACAAACCTACCAGTTGCATCTACTGATTAGGGAAAACCATATATTTTCTATGTTTTTGTCATTTTATAGTTGAAACTTGAAGCCTTTGGGCGGCGTTTTGTTATAATTCTTATTTAATTTGTATGCACATTGACAATAAAATAATTTGAATTTTGTTACTTTGTTTGTCAATTCTTATGTGAAATCTCAATTCAAGTCTAATGTTATCTATTAATCTTCTACAATGCCTATGATGAATGCTTTATCAATGTTCTGGTATGAATATTTGAAATTTCTCTATATTTTTAAAAATTACCCTATTTTTTATAGCCATCCCCTACCATCCCCTAAAAAATGACCCAAAAGTACCCCCGTAAAAAAAAAATGTCCCACCATCCTCTGTCGTCCCCATCCCTGAAACTTGGGAGAGCATAGTATAAAATTGATTTTACGAAAAAAGATAGTTAGGCATACAAGAAAATCTAACTCTACAACATTGAAAACACCAAATAACAACTATAGGAAAAACTAGCTTAAGTAGACAATATATGCAAGATGTGGAATCGTAGACAAAACACTTGAATTGTTTGATAGAATTCCTTAAAGAGATGTCACCTCATGGAATGAAATGATTGATTGCAGAATGTGCACAAAATGGATTTTGCAAGGAACCTCTCAAAATATTTGAATTAATGAAGCACTCTGGAACACATCCTAACATTGTAAGCTTTGTTTGGGTTCTAGGTGCATGCAGGCATGCAGGTTTAGTGGATGAGGGATGCACATACTTCACACATCAATAACCCTTATTGCATTAAAATCTACATATATAGTTGATCATTAGGTGTGCATGGTTGATCAACCATTCATATTTTTAGTTGGATCCTAAAAATGTTGCAACTTATGTTCTTCTCTAAAACATCTATATGAGGTTCAAATAGTAAAGAGATTGATGAAAGATAAAGGAATTAAAAAGATACTTGGATGTTATAGTTGGATATGCTCTAGTAGACAATATATGCAAGATGTGGAATCATGGACAAAACAGCTGAATTGTTTGATAGAATGCCTCAAAGAGATGTCATCTCATGGAATGAAATGATTGATTACAAAATGTGTACAAAATGGATTTTGCAAGGAACCTCTCAAAATCTTTGAATTAATGAAGCACTCTGGAACACATCCTAACATTGTAAGCTTTGCTTGGGTTCTAGGTGCATGCAGTCATGCAAGTTTAGTGGATGAGGGCTGCACATACTTCACACGTCAATAATCCTTATTGCATTACAATTTACATATATAGTTGATCATTAGGTGGGCATGGTTGATCAACCATTCATATTTTTAGTTGGATTCTAAAAATGCTGCAACTTATGTTCTTCTCTAAAACATCTGTACGAGGTTCAAATAATAAAGAGATTGATGAAAGATAAAGGAATTAAAAAAATACCTGGATGTTATAGTTGGATATGCTTTGGTAGACAATGTATGCAAGATGTAGAATCATAGACAAAACACCTAAATTGTTTGATAGAATGCTTCAAAGAGATGTCATCTCATGGAATGAAATGATTGATTGTAGAATGTGCACAAAATGATTTTGCAAGGAACCTCTCAAAATATTTGCCCAAATTTGAAGATCTCTAATGTTTAAGGCACGTTTTTCCCAAAACAGCCTGACACATTTTCTGCCCATGCCCTGTTGTTCTTTATCACCATTTTGCTTCAATTCCTTGGCTCTAAACCAAATCATGATGATCAGAAAAGCAATAACAATCTTCTAAGTACACTTGTCTTCATGTTGGGTTGTTTTAAACAAGATTTGATTGAGTTTGAAACACCCATTCAACTCTATTTGGTTCCAAACAAAATTTTCCATATCATTTGAAACAAAACCCTTGAACTCCATCTGCTTCATTTTGACAGAAATGGCTAGAATACTTCACACACCAAGGGTTCTATCGGTCGGACGTGTCTTCTGGTTCTAGCGATGTGTCGATAATTTTGTTTTTTCATCGGTGTGAGGATCTTCTATTGGCGAGACGAGGTCTCTTGTTCCTGCGATGGTCCGATGGGGATGTCGTCGGTGGAACGGTTCTATTTTTTCGACATGAGGATCTTCTATCGGTGGGATGAGGTCTCTTATTTCCGCGATGGTCTGATGGGGATGTCGTCGATGGAATAGTTATGTTTTTTCATTAGCATGAGGATCTTCTATTGGTGAGACGAGGTCTCTTGCTCCCGCGATGGTCTAATGGGGATGTCGTACGACATCCCCATTAGACCATCACGGGAATAGGAGACCTCATCCCACCAATAGAAGATCCTCACACCGATGAAAAAACATAACCATCAACACATCGTTGGAACCATAAGACACGTCCGACCAATATACCAATAAGGTGGGGGCAGTCAGTTCCATTTTTGTAATGTGGTAAGATTCATACAGGAAAACGCTATGTCAGGCTAGAGAACTCTTCTTGGAGGTTCTAAACGATTTGCCTCTTTTTTATAAGACTGTGTTGGTAGTGCCACCTGAATCACAATTGTTTGGTGGGATTGCAAACCCAAAGAATGAGGTGCAGTTGTGGAAATCTCATAGAGAGAAGCTACAAGCTACCATGATTATTTTTTTGAGTGAATTTATATCAGATTCTTTCTTAGCGTGGCTTAAGACATGTGAAAATGATATTCTCTCTGCATATAGGCTTGGGGGAAAGTATTTTCTTGATCTTGTGAAAAGTGGCAAGGAACTTGTAGAGAATGAGACATTGATCAGAGAAACATTGGATAGTCTAGATGCATTTGAAGGGAGCTTGGAGTGGCTAAAAATGGGTTTTGGTTCAAATTTTGAGTTTTCATGCCAATGCATGTGTGAGATTGTTTTGAAGCACTCAAAGAGTCTGTGGGATGAACTTTTTGAAAGCCTGTTTGTTAGTAGGATGAAACAAATAATAGCTGATGGATTTGCAAATTTGCGTGAGAGAGTTAAGGCTGGTAAATGCCTTGAAGCCATAGTTACATCTCTGGCAAGTTACAAAGATGTTGAAACCCATTTGCACAAATTAACTACTAGTGAGGGTTGTCTTGTCAAGAGAGGGGACCTAAAAAGTGTCAATTTACCTAGGTTGAGTTTTAGATTTATGATGACAAATTATGAAGACTAGTTTGGTCGCCTTAATGCTTATTTTGGAACTAAGGTTAGTCAAATAAAAGATACCATAGATGAGTGGCCCAAGAATATTCTAGAAGACCTCCTAAGTTTTCTTCATCCACATAAATCTCCTTCAAGGATAAATGATTTAGCACCTTATTTGCAAGAGCAATGCTTCCATTTTATCTCAACATTGATTGTTGAGATTGAAGAACATCTTGCACATCTTTCAGAAGCTCTCTATCAAGAAATGAAAAATGAGGAGATGCCAAAAAAAATGAACAAGGAAACACTAGAACTGACAGTTATAGTGGAAAGGGCACTTTTCTTAGGAAGGCTTTTAGTTGCTCTCAATTTTCATTCAACTTCCCTTCTACTAGTTTTTGGCTCGTCTCAGCTCTGGTTTGTCGAGAACAAAGCTTCAGATTGAGGGAAAGGATCTTCGACTTTCAGATATTCCAGTACTGATTTTGATTACCCTCTTCTAGACAGTTCTAGAAGACAAATACTAATGACAAGGGTTGGTTTGAAGCCTGAATCATAGGATAAAAATAATAGCACCAAATTGAATAAACTAAGAACTATGCACAATCTTTGTATTGGAGCTCATAGCATGTGGATATTGTGAATAATTGAAGAACTTTCAGGAATTCTCACAAGAGATCTAAGGGAGGATGATTCTTTATCCATGACAACTCCTTTGAAGGCCTATATTCTCATTTGCATTGCATATTTTGCTTGTTGTGGCTTATGGAGTTGGTTTCATTTCCATGATTCATCTAATCATTGATCTCTTCTTGTAGTTTTCATGAGATTTCTTCTAGTTCTGATTTAAGTCATCATGGTTTATATCTGGATATATTAAAAATCGAATGATAATAAAGCATCTAGAGTAAAGAGCTACATTTGATTCTTTCAGTCACTTCAAACTCTTTATTTCCCAATAAATGGAAAAGATTAACATGTGCCCTTTCAACCCTTCCAGTCCATATTAATCATGGAGATGTAATCTGTAAGTATGCAGAGAAGTATCAAAGGGAAGCCAAAAAGTTAGAGATTTTCATATGGCTTATGAATCAACTCTTGTTGTTGGCGTCATTTGGGAACTCCTATTTTTGGGAATTCAGTAAGAGTTCTCAAACAAAGTAGGATGACATCTACTATACAATTGAACATTTAAATGGAATTTGAAGCATGATTTTATTTAATTTTTAATAGCCTCATAAAATGCCATTTTCTGATTGTATATCAAACTGCCTACTGCTTCTTTTCTTTTACTGTTGCTAGTCACAATTTTAATGTTGTATGCTTGCTCCGTCTCTTGTAGTTTTTTGTTCCATGATTTCAAGGCTTACCATTTATTAGTCTATGATTTGTAGGGTTGGGAAGAAACTGAATTGAAACAAGAGCATGAGGGTGGAGGTCAACTAGAGTTAAGGTTGGTAAATTCCTTGAAGCCATAGTTACATCTTTGGCAAGTTACAAAGACGTTGAAACCCATTTGCACAAATTAACTACTAGTGAGGGTTGGCTTGTCAAGAGAGGGGACCTAAAAAGTGTCAATTTACCTAGGTTGAGTTTTAGATTTATGATGGAAAATGATGAAGACTGGTTTGGTCACCTTAACGCTTATTTTGGAACTAAGGTTAGTCAAATAAAAGATACCATAGATGAGGGGTCCAAGAACATTCTAGAAGACCTCCTAAGTTTTCTTCATGCACATAAATCTCCTTCAAGGATAAATGATTTAGCACCTTATTTGCAAGAGCAATGCTTCCATTTTATCTCAACATTGATTGTTGAGATTGAAGAACATCTTTCAGAAGCTCTCTATCAAGAAATGAAAAATGAGGAGATGCCAGAAAAAATGAACAAGGAGACACTAGAACCTGTTAATGTGTTAGCAGCTTCGGTAGCTCCTTCCAGCTCAGCACTTTCATGGAAGACATAAATTGAATGATAGCCATTGGCTATTCAATTTATATTCATTGTTTTGTATTATACTCATCTCATATTATGGCCGACATAAAAGAATTCGAGTTGATCTTTTATTAGAATATATTTAATATTTATTTGAGGCCGACTATCATTAAAGGATATTCATGATTTATCATAAGGTGGCCGACCTCTTGTGAAGAGGTGTGAACATTTATCAAGGCCGACTTCAATAAGATAGGCAATCTCTTATAAGGCCGGCATGAAGGATTAGTTTCAACCCACTCATCTATATATATATTCAATTTGTTCGTCCATTGCATTTCAAGCTAAGAACTAGAGAAGCTTGATCACTTTATTTTTGTTCTACATTATCAAATGTGAATATTGCATTAAGAATGAACAGGTTATCATGTGCGAATAAGAGATTGCAAATTATTGTGAACTTCTCCATTCGGATTTGTGTTAGATGTGAACTCTCTATATCTGTGTTAGATGCAAACTCTCTATATTTGTGTTAGCTGTGAACTCTCCATATCAAATTGGTGATTAGTTGCGAACTCTCCAATTCGGATCTGTGCAAACTCAGCCATTTCGGGTCTGTGTTAAGTGTGAACTATGTCAGGTACTCAAGGGTGAAGACCAGTGCAAAGTAATATGATGCGGATTCATATCTAACAGGTTGAGAACCAATTGTGTTTGTGAGTATTGTCAAATGCTATTCTTGTAGACAGTCATTTCATATATAACAGGTACGATTTGGTAGTTTGTTATATGTTCCTTTTTCATCTTGCCAGTGCTGAATATCGGTCTTGTGTTAGACCCCATTGTAATATGTAAAATTGCCAGTGTTGCATCAAATATAAGAGAGATCTTTGTTGCTGGGTTTTTCTCCCTCAAGAGGAGGGTTTTCCCAAGGTATATGTTGTGTTATTTTGTTTGATTTCTAATTATTTTTTTGTGCATTTAATCTGTTCACATAAATTTAACATGGTATCAGAGCAGGTTTGAGGATTGTGATTAGATTATTGCCAATCAACTTACCTTCTGTTGCTCACTCATCCTACTCAGCCAAGATGGTGAATGGTTTGAAGGTTGAAGACAGACTCGAAGGTGCAACCAACTTCACTTCATGGAGATTTAGGATCATGCTCACCTTGCGTGAAAATGATTTGGGTGACTTCGTGGAACCGAGCATTTTTGAACTTGAGGAGGTAGAAGAAAATAAGGAGTGACTGAAGAAAGACATCAAAGCAATGAAGATTCTGGTTGACTCTGTCAAGGATCATATTTTTCCCATCATTTCTAAGTTGAATACAACAAGAGATATGCTCAAGACCTTGGAAGAGATGTACGAAGTCAACAATACCAGCCGAGCCCTTGCACTAAAGCATCAATTGCATCACGTGAAGATGTCAAAGGGAGAGTCTGTTACTGCATACTTCATGAGGATTTCAAATTTGAGAGACCAACTCTCTACAATTGGGAATATAGTTGATGATAAGGATTTAACCATGCTCGCCCTCAATGGGCTGCCCTTGTCTTGGGAATCCTTCATTCAAGGAATCAGTGCAAGATCGAAACTGCCTAAGTTTGATCACCTAAGATTTGATTGCATTTAAGAAGAATCAAGGTTAGTGGCAAGAGGCGTTGGTCAAAGTTCAAAGAATGAAGACATTCATGTTCTCGCCTCCCATGTCTCAAAGAAGAAAGGAAAAGATGGAAAGAAAGGATTCTTCAAGAGGAATCGGGACAAGGGAAATAACGATGCACCTCCATCCAAGAAGAAGAGGGATATGTCCAAGATACAATGCTTTAGATGTGATGAGTTTGGGCACTTCGCCAAGGATTGCCCAAGTAGGCGTAATCAACATGCTTCATTTGCGGATACAAATAAGTCCTCTCCTCAGAAGGACTCTAGAGAATTTCTATTTTGAATCATGGGCCTGTGTTCAAGTTGTAGAAGTTGTGTGTTGATCTGTGCTTAAAATCAGCGTATCTTGCAGAATAGATAAGTATTCCTTGTTTGTTAAGTTGTATCTTTTATTTTGGATCTTGTGTGATTAGTATAAGGAGATTGTTATTTCTCTTGAATTGTGATTTCTAGGATAAAGATCCTTTGAAGATTTCAAATTATCTATTGTGAGTTGATTCATACTAATCATGTAGATCCTTGAAGTATGACTTTGAGATGAAATAAAGAAAAGAGAAAGAGATTTGTATTTTCATTGTGATAGGTTGATCACATCGATATCTTTCTCCAATGCATGCTATGTGATAGAACCTTGAACTCTTGAGAGAGTTGGTTCTACATGCTAACCGCTTAATGCATTCAAGAAATCTGTAGTTGTACAGATTATTCTTTTGTTGTGCAGAGTTTGGCACTCTCGAGAGGAGTAAAAGATGAACGAATAAGTTATATCAAAACTATATAGAGATAAGTTCTTTATCCATTTAGTTTGATCTTTTGATATATTTCTCTTTTAGAATGATTTACTTATTCATGTTCTAACATTATGCATAAATTCTTACGTCTTCATACTAGATAGAGCCTGAGATAGTAAAAATTGTATGATTCTAGTCTTGATAATCATAAACTATTAATAATCTCTCCCTAAATGCTTTGTGAATAGCTAGAAGCTGGAAAGTGATGAGAGATTGCTTAAGCGATGAAAAGATTGAGGCATCTTACGAGGAAGTCATGCCAACCAAAGGAATGATCAAGCATAAAGTCACAATTTGCAGCCATGAGACTGAGTTGGTGGCTAGAGGGAGTTCACTTCCAGAAGACTTCTTTGCGAGTTCTAAAGCAAAGATTCAAAGGGAGCCTATTGAACCTATAGAAGATGATTGTGCTGCAGATCAGAAGGGAACCTCTAGCGATTGCTTTAGTTTGAGTTCCTCTATGATTTCCTGGTGTAGCAGGAAACAACCTTCTGTGGCACTGAGTACAGTAGAGGTCGAGTACAATGCAGCCTGTGTGGCAGCTCGAGAAGCAGTGCAACTTCGTAAGCTCCTGGCAGGATTGTTTGGACAATCAATGGAGTCTACTATTATTCATTGCAAGTTGTGTGAATCCTTCTGTCAATCCTGTGTTTCATGACAGCTCCAAGCATGTTGAGATCAAGTACCACTATATCAGAGATATGGTATTGTGGAAGGATGTATAGTTGAGGTACATCAACACTAATGAGCAGATGGCAGATATTCTCACCAAGCCTCTCGCCAGGATAAAGCTGTGTACTTTCGAGACAAGCTTGGTATCCAGTCTTAACTGAGAAAGAGTCTCAGCTTCAGTGACTTTGTTTAATGAGTTCTTCTCTGTGAGAGAAGTTTAAGGTGAAATCCCTTGTTAACGCATCTTCTTCTGAGACGGAAGAAGTTGAGGTGTAAGCCCTTGTTTCCACCCTCTGAGAGAGTCATGGTGGATGTCATGTGTGTGACTCCATGACAACATCACGTTAGAGAATCCGTGATGATTTCTTGTGTACTTGTGTTTCACCCTCTGGGAGAGCCATGGTGAAAGTCATGTTGAGGTGACAACATCACACAAGTGATGAACACTTGTACATACCATACATGGGTGTAGCCATGATGGTTGATATCACATTGAGGTGATATGCTTTCACAATGAGGTGATAATCTCCTTTCCATACATGGGTGTAGCCATGGTGGTCAATATCACAATGAGGTGATATATCATTTCACACATGGATGTAGCCATGATGTTCATCATCACATTGAGGTTATATCCTTCTCTTTATATCTGATTGCAGGCAATGATCGCTGATGGATCTCATATTGAGATGACTCGTATTGTGCAGCTGGAAGTTCTCTCCCTAGCTGAGAGGGAGTGTTATGTGTTAGCAGCTTCAGTAGCTCCTTCCATCTCAACACTTTCATGGAAGACATAAATTGAATGATAGCTGTTGGCTATTCAATTTATATTCATTGTTTTGTATTATACTCATCTCATATTATGGCCGACATAAAAGAAATCGAGTTGATCTTTTATTAGAATATATTTAATATTTATTTGAGGCCGACTATCATTAAAGGATATTCATGATTTATCATAAGGTGGCCGACCTCTTGTGAAGAGGTGTGAACATTTATCAAGGCCAACTTCAATAAGATAGGCAATCTCTTATAAGGCCAACATGAAGGATTAGTTTCAACCCACTCATTTGTATATATATTCAGTTTGTTCATCCATTGCATTTCAAGCTAAGAACTAGAGAAGCTTGATCACTTTATTTCTATTCTACATTATCAAATGTGAATATTGCATTAAGAATGAACAGGTTATCATGTGCGAATAAGAGACTGCAAATTATTGTGAACTCCGCAATTCGGATCTGTGTTAGATGCGAACTCTCTATATCTGTGTTAGATACGAACTCTCTATATCTGTGTTAGCCACAAACTCTCCATATCAAATTGGTGATTAGTTGCGAACTCTCCAATTCGGATCTGTGCAAACTCAGCCATTTCGGGTCTGTGTTAAGTGTGAACTATGTCAGGTACTCAAGGGTGAAGACCAGTGTGAAGTAATATGATGCAGATTCATATCTAATAGGTTGAGAACCAATTGTGTTTGTGAGTATTTTCAAATGCTATTCTTGTAGACAGTCATTTCATATATAACAGGTACAATTTGGCAGTCTATTATATGTTCCTTTTTCATCTTGCCAGTGCTGAATATCGGTCTTGTGTTAGACCCCATTGTAATATGTAAAATTGCCAGTGTTGCATCAAATATAAGAGAGATCTTTGTTGCTGGGTTTTTCTCCCTCAAGAGGAGGGTTTTCCCAGGGTATATGTTGTGTTATTTTGTCTGATTTCTAATTATTTTTCTGTGCATTTAATCTGTTCGCATAAATTTAACAGAACCGACAGTTATAGTGGAAAGGGCACTTTTCTTAGGAAGGCTTTTAGTTGCTCTCAGTTTTCATTCAACTTCCCTTCCACTAGTTCTTGGATTGTCTTAGCTCCGGTTTGTCAAGAACAGAGCTTCAGTTTGAGGGAAAGGATTTTCAACTTTGAAATACTCCAGTACTAAATTTGAGCACCTTCTTCTAGATAGTTATGGAAGACAAATACTAATGACAGGGGTTGGTTTGAAGCCTGAATCATAGGATAAAAATAATAGCACCAAATTGAATAAACTGAGAAGAACTATGTACAATCTTTGTATTAGAGCTCATAGCATGTGGATATTGTGGATAACTGAAGACCTTTTAGGCATTCTCAAAAGAGATCTAAGGGAGGATGATTCTTCATCCATGACAACTCCTTTGAAGGCTTGTATTCTCATTTGCATTGCATATTTTGTTTGTTGTGGCTTATGGAGTTGGTTTCATTTCCATGACTCATCTAATCACTGATCTCTTCTTGTAGTTTTCATGAGATTTCTTCTAGTTTTAATTTAAGTCATCATGGTTTATATCTAGATATATTAATAATCAAATGAGAATAAAGCATAGATAGAGTAAAGAGCTACATTTGATTCTTTCAGTCACTTCAAAATATTTATTTCCTAATAAATGGAAAAGAGTAACATGTGCCCTTTCAACCCTTCCAGTCCATATTAATCATGGAAATGTAATCTGTAAGTATGAAGAAAAGTATCAAAGGGGAGCCAAAAAGTTAGAGATTTTCATAGGGCCTATGAATCAGCTCTTGTTGTTGGGGTCATTTGGGAACTCCTATTTTTAGGAATTCAATAAGAGTTCTCAAACAAAGTAGGATGACATCTACTGTACAACTAAACTACTATTCCACTGCACTATAAACGTTAAACCCCTACCATCCCTGCACTCCTTTCATTACTCTACATGGTTGATATAAGAAGAGCCACTTTTCACTTTATTATTGTTCATCATTTTTCTTTACATGCTACTCTATTTTTTACACTCAACTTCAAAAGTGATTTGCATGCCCCCTCAGAAAGTGGAAGCTAATTTTAAGAGTTCAAATTCTGAAATTTGTATAGACAACTCAATCTATATGTCCCTTAATATCATTTTTATAGATAAAAGTAAGTTCTCCTATGAACTATGCAATTTGATAGTGGAAACTTCGAAAAGAAAATATCACTTTTAGCATCTCATAACGGAAAAGAAAATAATAAACAGACCTCGATTCCAAGTTCTCTATATAAATCCTTAACTTCTGCAACACAAGATGGATCCGCTTTTCCATAATTAGCCTAAAAAAGAAGATAATCACTGTTATTCAACAAGTAGCTAGTAAAATTATTAAAAAGAATGGATCATATGGATCATATGGCCTGACCATGTACAGATTTGAAAAGTAAAATTAACTAAAACCATGGAAAGTGACTTACCACAAGATTTTGCACAAATCGTGTCCAATGCAGAAAAATGGGCAGACGTTGCAATCCAAAATCAGGCGTGCTTTACTTCTCCATTTTGTCGGGCTACCTTGAAAATAAGGTTTTGACTCACTTCTCCATTTTGGCAGGCTATAGGTTTCGACTCACTGCTCCATTTTGGCAGGCTACATTGAAAATAAGGTCTTCATAGAGGTTTTAGAGCGTGTTTATTAAAATGAAAATTATGCTTATAAAAAAAAAATTGGTCCTTTTTCCTCTTAGATTATTTGGTTGCTTATTCTTATTTTTCATTTTTCTCTTCCTTCTACTTATTTTTTTATTTTTCAAGGTTTTTGGGTTTTAGTTTTTTAGGTTCTCTTATGGTTTTCGTTAATTTTTATAATTTGGTGGTTTTTTGTCAATTTAGAAGGAGCTTTGGTGTTCATATGATGACACCACAAAACAAAATATTTATTCCACAAAAAATATTTATTAGTAATTTTATTTGTAATATTTTATTATTAATTATGGCGGGCTACGATTGAAAATAAGGTCTTGACAAAGGTTTTAGAGTATGTTTATTAAAACTAAAATTATGGCCAAGATTTTAATAATGAGCACATTTATTTAGTCATTTTCATTTGTCTAATATTAGTCATTTATTTAGTCATTTTTATTTGTCTGATATTAGTTATTTATTTAGTCATTTAGTTGTGATTTTACCTAATGACCAAATTAGTCATTTATTTTTCAAATACTACTAGTGTTAGTCACACGACTAAAATTTTTAGTCACGTAGTCATTTATTTGCCAAATTCTACTAGTGTTATGACTCACTTCCAATATTTCCCTTTCTTTAGTACATCTTGAATCAAACCATGTTGTATACTGCTTTCAAGACACACAATGTTGAAAAATCTCAAAACCAACAACACAATTTGAAAGGCATTCCATCATATTCTTATGTACCAATGTTTTTAGTTTTTTTATCTCTTATGTAACCCAACTAGTGGTGCCACAAAAGTCCAAATTCAAGCTTGATTAAATTAACTTAGCTATACAATATTGATGATTCTAGCCTAAAAGGAATCCCATGACTTACTCCTTTAGGGCCAACACCGAATTTCCTCTATCCAACCTACAATACTTTTCACCAAAGGTAACATACACTTTAGAGTCAATCATCTTAGAGATAGTAATAAGACTTCTAGCTAAACCTAGTATATATTAAAACAACAAAGAGTGTCCTCTCCCATCCATGAAAGGAACTTTCACCTTCTTTGGACTAGCTATTCAAAGAGATTTTTTTTTCAGCAAGGAAAGCCTATCCCCCATCACACTTCTTGTAACCAAAATAACACTCCCTATAAGGTATCATGTGGTATGATGTACACTTGAATCAACCAAACAAGAATCATCACTGATAATGTTAGAAAATATAAAAAAAATCACTAACATATTTATTTTAGATGATCTATTAAAGGAATCATCCTTCTTCTTAGACTAGTACTCCTTTATGTGACCTCTCTTGCCAAAATTACAACAGTTTACCTTATGTTTACTGAGAGGTATATAATTTTCCTTCTTATTTGACTTTGTATCTTCACCATGTTAGGATAGTGTGATATTTAATTGTATTCCTATGTGTGTGTAGTGAAAATGTTTCAAATGTGAATGATTTAAAGCAAGAAAATCAAACAAACACAAATATCAAAACAACACTTAGATAAGGCGTAGAAATATCAAATCGCCATAGTGAGCTTCTTGTTGTGTAGATTTTCCCACAATTTTCAATTTGGATGTGTTCTCACTAGGAATTTCGGCAGCATAATAGCGCTCCAATAAAAATGAATGAGATTTTTTGTAAAATGGTTAAAGGTTGGATATATAGATTTTGGGATTTTGGATGAAGGGATAAGATTGCTTGATGAAGATCAAGGGTTGAGGATGAATGTGATCTCTCAAGCCACAAGATTATGCCAAGTGGTACAAGGAGAGGGCTTGAGTGGGAGATTATACTCTTGGGGTACAAGGCCCATGTGATTGATGTGATGGGAGGGTTGACCCACTTAATCATGGATTAAGTGTGTGCAACCACTTAAGGGAACATTAGGTGGGGATTAGGATTAGGATTACTGTAAGTAGGAGAATATGGAGGATGAGACATGTGAGAGGGTTGTGTGTATTGTTTTTAATCTACTAAAAATGTAAGAAAATCAAGCGAAATACTAAAAACCAAAACAACACTCAAGATAGGGTGATGATGAGTTCAAACCAGCATACAAAGCCTCTTGTTGAGTAGATGTGCCCATGATGTGTGATGGGTTGTAAATCATGTGTTGGAGCATGAATTATATTTGTGTGTTGTTGACAAGGGATACATTTCTTAACCAATTCACAACTGTCATGCTCCATAGTTGGCCAATAATATCCCGCTCTAAGAATTTTCTTCGCCAAGGCTATCCCATTAGAATGGGTCCCAAAAATTCCACTATGCACTTTGTTTAACACCACATGGGATTCTAATTCATTGAGGCATCAAAGGATCATTCCATCATACCCTCTATGATAAAGTGCATCTCCTACAATTGTGTAATGGGAGGTGCATTGAATGAAATATTTGTGTTGGTTATGGGTGAGGTCATATGGTAGGATGTTGTCATGTAAATAAGCATAAATGTCATGATACCAAGGTGATTGGGGACCCATGATGTTGCACACCATTTCATTGTTTAGAATATTGTACATTGGGATTAACAGTTGTTCTACTAGGAACTCACAATTTGTTTGGTCTTTAAGCAAGTCAATGCGAGAACCAATTGTAGCCATGGCATCAACAGCTTTATTCTGTACTCTATGAATCTGCTCAAACTAGATATGGGTGAAGTATTTCTTGAAATCATCCACCATGCATTTATAAGGAAGAAGCTTATCATCCTTTATCTGAAATTCATCGTTGACCTATTTGATTATGAGTTGTGAATCACCAAAAATACAAAGACCGGTGATATTCCATCGAACTGCAATTTTGAGGCCTGTGATTAAGGTTTCATATTAAAATATGTTGCTTGTGCATGGGAAGGCCAACCTGAATGACTTCAGGATGTAGTCACCTTGTGGGATGACAAAAAGAATACCTACACTAGCTCCATTGTGAGTGTATGATTTGTCAAAATACAATGTCCATGTATCTAATTCTGAGACTGTGAGAACTGATTCATCAGGAAACTCTACTACTAATGGATATGCATCTACAAGAGGACCATCAACCAATTGATCTGATATTATTTTCCCTTTGATTTCCTTGCAGTCCACATATTCTATATCAAACTCGCTTATGAGAAAAACCCACTTGGCCATGTGGCCAATTAATGACATTCTTGATAACATGTATTTGAGTGGGTCAACTTTTAATATTAGTTTGATAGGATGACTGAGCATATAGTCACACAACCTCTATGAACTGAAAACAAATGATAAGAAATCCTTTTCCATGGGAGAATAATTAAGCTCATAGCCCACAAGTGTATGAGTGATGTAGTAGATGGCTCGTTCTTTGGAAAACTTGTCATGTTGGGCTAGCAATGCCCCCAGTGCAACTATAGTAGCTGAAATATACAGTAGTAATGGTTTATCAAGAATAGGAGGCATTAAGATTAGCGGGTTGGCTAGATACTCCTTGATCTTGTCGAAGCCTTGCTACCACTATGGGTCCCATTTGAAAGTTGTATCCTTGTGCAAAAGGTGAGTGAATGATTGGCACTTATCAACAAGTTGGGCTATGAAACATCTAATAGATTGTAATTTTCCTTGTAGGCTTCTCAACTGTTTTAGATTTCAAGGTGGGGGAATTTCCATTATGGCCTTGAATTTTGTTGGATCCACTTCAATACCCCTTTTGATACAATGAAGCCTAATAGTTTGCCAAATGTGATGCCATAAACACACTTCTTTGGATTTAAGCATAGCTTATATTGTTCTAATCGCTCAAATATTTGCCTTAGGATCTTGGGATGATCTTCTCTTGTTTTTGACTTCTCTAGTAAATCATCAACATAATCTTCCATTATAATGTGGATGAGGTCATGGAAGATGAATGTCATTTCATGTTGATAAGTTTCCCCCATGTTCTTGAGGCTAAAGGGCATGACATTGTAATAGAAAGTGCCTAGGGGGTGGTGAAATAAGTCTTGTGTTGGTCTTCAGGTGCAATTCTAATTTGATTATAGCCTAAGAAGCCATCCATAAGGGATAGCATGGCGTGTCCTACTGTGAGATCTACCAACATGTCAATATTAGGAAGTAGGAAATCATCTTTCAAGCAAACTTTATTAAGATCCTAGAAGTTTGTACAGATTCTAATGCTCCCATTAGGCTTATCCATAGGTACTATATTAGATATCCAATCAAAGAAGTCAATAGGCTTGATAAATCTAGCTGCTAACAGTTTCTCCAGTTCTTTCTTAACAAGTAGAGCTAATTGTGGATACATCTTTTTGTGCTTTTTTTTAATTGGTTTTGCATTTGGATAGACATCAAGACTGTGTACAACCAATGTGGGAACCAATCCTAGCATATTTGAATAATACCATGCAAAATTGATAATTCCTTCTTTAAGTAGGTTGACAATGACATGATACTCTTCCTTAGACAATGACTTTTCCACATAAGTGATCTGGGGTTCTTTTGTGCCTAAGTTGACTTCTTGTGTTTCTTTGATTAGGATTGAATACCATTCAGATAAGTGAGTTCCCATGAGGGGAAGATGAACATCCCCATCCTCTAGTGCCTCATCAAGATTTTCACTAGTATATACAGCCTTTATTTTTACTTTTGATGAGTCAAGAAGCACCTCAGGGAGGTTTTCACTACATGAATCTTTTTTGTTTTGTTTCTTTTTTCTTTTGTAGTTAGGGTGTTCATCTTTCCCCAATCCCATAAGATGTACATATGCTTCCTCTGATGGAAAAAGGTTAATTGGTGCACTCCCTCATAGGTCCTAATCAATGAGGTCAAGGTGACAAAGTGAAAGGCTAATGGAAAAGATTGATGTGGAATCGAAAAGGGAAGGTAGAGCCACACCATCATATGAGAGTTTGATTGCCTCTTCCTCAGGTATGTCTTCAAGGAAATCATTATTCGAGTTAACATTATTTGAAGTGCTAGTGGATGATGCAGAACCCTTTTGCTTCTTGTCATAGCCTAGGCCCAAATGTTTAGGTTGCACTGGTGTCTAAATGGGTTGTAATCTTCCATTATCTTCTACACCAAGCCCTCCCCCTTGATAGTTATATTTTTCCACTAGCTTAGAAGAACATGGATAAACCTCTTGGAAGTATTCAATAAGGGGAGGTGACGGCTTAGGTTCTTCTCTATAGACCCATTGATTGATGACTTCAGTTGCCTGATCTTGTAGTGTTCCTGGAGACTAGAAATTGGTAGAACCCATGTTTTTAGAGCTGATAGTTTTGGTCTTCACTTCTTCCATTTGTGTGGACTGAGAAGGTTGGCCATAGGTGCGGGGAGATGGAGGCATTTTTGCCACATTAAGAGCTATATACATCTCATATTCTCCACAACCTTTGTCAATGATCTAGACCTTGGTGATGGTGGATTCAGATGTAGTGGATGGTGTGGATGATGCATTGGATGATGGATTAGAGGATGGATTGGATGGTGAAATGGATGGTGATGCCCAAGGAGCTCCCACCTCCACTCTTGGACAATACTGAGAATGTGGGAAAGAAGCTTCTAGAGAACGACAATACTTGAAATCCTGAGGGTCTGCATGGATAGTTACTTCGACCCCTTGTATGGAAACTTCAAGAATTGATGATATGTGGATGGAATGGCCTGCATGGTGTGAATCCATGGTCAACCGAGGAGAAGGTTGTATGAAAAATCCAAATCAAGGATGTGGAAGGTGGTGTATTACACAACATGACCAACCTATATAGGAAGAAAAATGATACCCTCTGAGTCCCTTTCTACATTATCATATGCCTTGATTATAATGGTTTGTTTTTCTAGATCAGCATGGGTATACCCTACCGATTTTATGAACTTCAAGATACATAGATTGAGGGCAGAGCCATTATCTACCAAGACCCTTTTTACCTTATGGTGGGTGACAAGGACCTCGATGTGTGAGGCACAGTTATGAGGTAGATCAATTAGAGGCATATTATTTTGGTTGAATCCTAACTAATAGGTGGATGAAAAGTGTCCTACTAAAGCTTGGAACTAGGTAGGATCAATGTCATTTGGAATGCATGTATCCTACAGAGCTTTTGTAAGGATCTCTTGGTGGACTGGGGAAGACCTTAGCAAATATAAGATGGATATTTTTGTGGCGATCTTACCAAGATGATCAAGGATATTGTATTGTGAGCTTATAGGAGCTGGATGAGATGAAGTGGAAGGCCTAGGAACTAATATGTGGGTGTAGCAAGTGGTAACAACACATTAAGGGTCTTTTCCTTAGACACAAATCATGGATAGGTGAGGCTCTCCCTCAGTGATGCATGTAATAATGTTTTCATACTTATAGGGTACATTCTTATAGCTGATATTATTTGTGTTGTTATTTTGGCTATTATTGTTGGACCCATTATTTGTGTTTGAGGTGCTTGGACCCTGGTTGTGTTTGGGAAAGGTGTTTTGATATATCTGTAATTGAGCATTGGATGAAGCAGCCTGGTTTGCATCCACTATGATATCTCCATGATCTATGAGATCTTGGATGTAACCCTTAAGCCCTTGACATTTGTTAGTGGAGTGAACTTTGATCTTGTGGTAATCACAATACTTGTTCTCTCTATGAGGACTTTCGCTTTGAGTCATCAAAATTCTTTGTCATGAGATAAGTAATGGCATAGTTTGCTTGAAGTAACCTTTTGAACACGACATCTAAGGACTCTCCCAAAGGAGTGAATGTATGCTTATTATTTCCTTGATTATTTTGATTAGACTATGGAGGAGGACAGGGTGCACCTTGGGGCATGGATATGACATTGCTAACCAATGGTTGATAAGGGGTGTATTGCAATCTCTGTGAGGTGCTAGCTACTTGGATATGCTTGGTATCAGTGACACCATCATTGACAACATTCTTATTCTTGTTCCAATAGTGTGATTTGTCTCCAGATTGTTTGTCTTTATCCTAGCTAAATAGTTTGATGAGGCCCTTTGCAATGAGGGCATTTTCAATAGTGGTGCATTTCTCAATTACCTCTGTGAAAGTGGTAATGCAATGGAGATGCAAATTGTGGGCCAATTCAAGATGGGAGTTTGAGACAAAGATGGTCACTACCTCCTTCTCTGGAAGACTAGTCTTGAATCGAATGGCAAGGGCTTGCCACCTTTGTAGGTAGCTTGCAAATGTCTCTCCCTCACGCTTCTTCTCTTTTAGGAGGTCTAAGGTAGCTATGTGTTTTTCAAGGTTGAAAGAGAAGTGTGCAACAAACTTTTCTAACAAATTGGAAAAGGAAGAAATTGACCCCCTCAGAAAACCCATGAACCAATCTAGAGCTTGTCCCATTAAGCTTTGAGGAAACAACCTAAGGAGATAGTTATCATTATGTAGGAATTCCTAGAAATGTGTGTAAAACTCCTACAAATGGTTTCTTGGATCACCCGTTCCCTTATATTTATCGAATTTTGACATTTCAAAATGTTTAGGGAAGGGGATAAGTGAGATGGATGAGTCAAACAGATAAGGAAAAATGTCCTCAAACTTGAATGATTTCTTTGATGTACCAGCTTGCAAGTATCTTAGAGTGGCTTTCATGTCTTCCCAATCCTTATTGATTGGTATTGATGAGGAAGGACCTGCTGGATTGGACTAATCATAAGGGACATATTACTGATAGGGAAGCGGTACATGCATAATGGATTGATCATATGATGGTGGAGTTGGATTTGACAGGATTTGTTTGTATGATGGCAGAGCTTGGTAGTATGATGAAGAGGCACCCTGCTAATATGATGGTGGTTTTTGAGAATAAAATGGGTTGGATTGGTAGTTATATGTAGGTTGTTGTTGGGAATCATATGGAGACTATTGTGGGTTGGATTGCTAATAGTAGGTATTTTGTTGTGACTATTGGGGGTTAGTGTAAGATGTATGTTGCTAGGATTGTTGTGGATTATAGTAATAATAATTGGTGTTGAGGTTAGATGTGGTGGGTTGCTAATGATAAGTGATTTGGGGATGATATAGATATTGGGAGGCAAGGTTACCTAGGATTTGTTGAGAGGATTGTTGTGGCTGTGACAGGATTTGGGTTTGGTGTGGAGGTTGTTGATAAGATGTTTGTTGTTGTTGTGGGGTGACTTGCAATTGATGAGGAGGTTGTGATGGATTTCCTTGAGGTTGGTGTGGTGGTTGTTGAGATTGTGACTAGATTTGAGTTTGATGTGGAGGCTGTGATGGGATTTGGGTTTGATGTGGAGGCTATGATGGGACTTGGGGTTGAGTTGGAGGTTGTGATGGGACTTGGGTTTGATGTGGAGGTTGTGATGGTAGGGTGGTTGTGACGGTGTTTGTTGTGGATTACCTTGAGGTTGATGTGGTGGTTGTGATGAATTACCTTGAGCTTGATGCAAAGGTGGAAGATTGCCTTGAAGTTGATGTTGAGATGTAAATGGAGGGGGTGGTAAGTTTGATGTGTGTGTGTGTGGACAAAAGGAATATGAGAGGGTGCGTTAGCAAAAGGATCATATGCATTGTCCCTAGTATTCTTTAATGATTGACCCGTTGATTCAATGAAAGAGGTAGTGTGGATGGTATGGGGGTCGAACCTTGGGGAATTTTCATACCTTGCATATTAACAAGACCAGGACCTTGAGGATTGTTTGGATTTTGATGACTGGTAAAGCCTTGGGGAATATTAAGAATAGACCCTTGGGGGTTGTTGGGATCAGGCACTACACCCATGACTAAAATCCAAATAGGAGAGGGTGAAACTTGATAACAAATGTCATTTTTGAACTTGGGTTGATACCATGTGTCTTGTGGAGTAACCTGAGGGACTTGAGGGACTGATGATCCTAGATTGATCTGAGAACTTTGTGGGTCTTGCAATTGAGAGGGTGTGATGTTAAGGTAATATGACATATTAAATCGTGGTGGTGGCTTAATACCCTTCATGAGTAGCGAGGCGAGAATTTCATCCCCATGCTCATCAAGAAGACAATTGATCATTTGCACATTGGTGGGTTTGCTAAGATATTCGTCAATAGTGAGCTCAGGATGGTTAACCATGCTTTCTTCTAGGGATGACTATGTGTGAACCCCTATGTTGGATTGGGAAGAGCCATCATTTTTGGGTGGGTTCTAAGGAGGATACTGAGGCTAACCACCTTGGGACTATTGTTGTTCCTTTAGTTTCTTTTCCTATGATCATGTGGTAACGGGCATGAAAATGTGAGCGACTAGATGACTAGGATGACACTAAGCCCTAAGATGCATTTAAGTGGTGTCCTAGATAATGAATTAAAGGATTTCTAGGGTAATAGATCAATTAATTAGATGATTGCTAGGATAATGATGGATTGATGATTGGATTGGATCAAGTTGGATTGGATTGGATCAATGGGATTGATCAGTTGGATTAGATGATTGATTGGATTGGAACGATGGGATTGATCAATTGGATTGGATCGATAGGATGATCAATTGGATTGAATGATAAAAAGATGATTACGACAAAAAATCTACCTCGAGATGGAAGTAGATTGATAAAGCTGAAAAGGATTACTGACTCAAGACCGATGACAATCCTAAGTAAGCATGGTTGATAGTGATTAGGTTCAATTACCTATGTAATTGGATAAAAGGTCCCTAAAATGATACCTAAGGGACTCATATTGATAAATTGATGATGGATATGCAGTCTAAGAATGTCCTAAGATGAACCTATATGCTTGGATTGAAGATTCAATGACTTTTGAAAAATGCAGATGCATGAAAATGATGATTGTAGGTAGATGGATGGTGATAAAAATTATTTGATCACAGGAATAGACTTAGGAAACAACAAGATTTTAGTGGTTAGGAGGATTCACTCTCTGAATTTTGTATGGGAGGCAGATTCACCTTTGCGGGTAGTGGATCCGCTTGTTCAGATCTTGGGATCACCTATCCAAAAGATCATAGATTTTCCCCTGTGTGTAGTAGGTTTTCCCCTCTAAGGTTCATAGGTTTGACTCTCTCTTTAGTTGTATGGTATAGACTCACACGATCGCCAAAACAAATAGCAGTTTTTCCTAACTCTTGGATTGTATGAATAGGTAGGTATGAGATCGCCTCTTGAAAACACAAGTTCGCCTCTCAAAGTTTTAGGATCGCCTCTCTATATAGTTGTACGGACAAAACATGGAAACGCCTAGAGGGTGAGCAAGATCGCCTATTTCCTTGGGTGTATGAACGGGGATGGTATGGAATTGATGCAGGATCGCCCTTGTGTACACCATGTTTGCTTATTCTACAAGATGTATGGATGGATGACTGGGAGACGCAAACACAGAACCACCTATACTGTGGACGGGTTTGCCTATTTAAGGAATATACAAATGTGGGGTCGCCTATCTAAGGGACCCACCAACGGATTCACCCTTGACCATTTGAAGCAAGTTCTCTTATCAGATAGCTTGACTAGACTTTGACACGGATTTTCCCTTCGTAGGGCAGGATCACTTGTCCATAATGCAAATTCGCCCCTATAAAAAGAAAACTTGCCATTGAGGGAAGGAACAAACTATGGCAAAGGACTGAAAACACAACAAACAACCAACAATGGGAAAGGATAGACTTAGATTGATGAAAAGCACGGGTATCACACAAGGAGACACACTAGACAACATAAGCCTAAAATTAGTAATAAAAAATTATAAACTTGATGTAGGCCCACCACCTTGAGGGGACACCTCAAGGTTAATACTCCATGATACTAGGGTGGTTCTCTGGATCACCCTTTCTCACGAAGGAAGATAACTAAAGATTCAGTGGCACAAGGTCATCAACATACGCCATAGGCTCACCTTCACTTTCTCACTCATAAACTATCATAGTTCACCACAAAGATTTCTATCTCAACCTAAGGGAGTACATGGTGAGTAACTTTGGGGTGCTACCTGCAATCCCTACACTACACCAAGCTTTGGTTAAACACGAGTCTTATCTAGGCTAAACAGACTCCCTAGGGAGTCCTTGATACACCAGGAGAGTGTGTGAGGCACAACCATGAACACCATCCTGTCACAAGCATGGATCAGGAGCCCCAACGAGGTACTGGAAACTCGGACCAACAGTTCACACCATAACTAGGAATCACCCTAGAGTATTGGTGCTCTGCCAGACATGACACGACTAGATTGGGGTAAAAATTTGGCTGTCCCCCCTTTATTTACCTCACCAATATGCGTGGTTGAGATCGTCCCTTGTGGTGATGAAATCCCCAAGTAGGTCTCCTAAATGGCAGGAAATCCTAAACGTTCTTGATCCCTAGGCTCGAACGTAGTGCAAGGGGATAGCATATGCGTACTAGTACTCCTAGGTGGACTCATAAATGGACTTGATCTTGCTATGATTTTTGATCCCCAAGCTCACCGTACGATGCAAGGGGAGAGCATACGTCAATAGAAAACTCCAAACATGACACATAAAGTTAATTGACCCTTTAAGAAATCCAAACGTTCCTAGATTAGTATGAAAAAGACACACAAGAAAACTAATCTAAGGGTCTTTGATTGATTGTCCTACAACACACGAATTAGTAGTTTAACCTCTGATCTTAGACAAGCGATGAGCTACAAAAATGTCAGTAAAAGCTTACAAACATCAATAAACAAGTCAGCTAATTAGTACCCAAATTCGAAGTCAAATGAGAGCGTAAATTGAAAAAGTTAGTGTTCTGGATTACCCTAGGCTTGCCCCTGTGCAGAGCAAATTCACCCTTCTCTAAGATTCAGGATCACCTTTCCAGGATATGGGCGTATGTGATATCGCCTATCAACAGAAGAGGTAGAAGTGGATTCGCCTCTATGGTTTGAGTAGGATCAACACTTTCTTCAACAAGTTCACCTGTTCAGGCTACTCAAACACATTCGCCTATGAGATTATGGTCCTTGGGAACTGATTGCATATTCGCCTTTCCTTCAAAGTGGTGAGAGTGCGCTCGCTCATGTTGATGTAGGATCGCCCCTGTGTCAGGTAGATTTTCACATCGGGGGGATTCTCCTCTGCGACTTTGAATCCAAACATGCAAAATTTTAAACAAAAAACAATGAAAGAGACCTGTGACATGGGTCACATCAGGCATGCCAGAAATGTTTGCAGGTGAATTTCTAGCCTAAAAATGCAAAAAAAAACAAGGAATGCAAACAAGAAAAACACAAACAACACCTCAACAATTAGCCTAGTTAAACTTGAATAAGACAAGAGATAAAAAAAGTAGTTTACCTTTTCCAAGTTGATGAGTTGGTTGGCCCTTGATTTGTTGAAAATGTGTATTCCTTTTGCTAGCAAAATGACATAAATTTTAGTGCATGATGTAGGCGATGAGATGAGGAATGCAATGGTGGAAGTGGGTAATGGATTTGATGCAAAATGAGTGCTTTAAGTGGCTGCAACAATGGAGGTTCAATATTTGGATTCAAAAATGGCTAAGTGTGCTTGATTGCTTGATGCAAAATGGGACCAAATCCACCATTTTTAGGGGAAATGCCTCTAAACGAATGGATGGCTAGGATTGATCCTGGGATGTGCGATCAATGGCTAGGGTGAGTTGAGAACTCACAAACCATCACAATTGGACATGTGGCGAGTGATATGAAAGAGGAGAGGTGATGTGGATATGACATGGAAAAGGGGAGTCTTGTCTCCTCTACCCACATTATGGGATGATGTGACAATAGAAGAATTAAAAATTCTTCTAAAATCTCCCTTGATTTTGGAGACTTGACCTTGGGATTGAGGAGGAATTTTAAATTGGTCCTTTATTCCTCCCAAGGTGTTGAAGAAATAAATGGGGTCTCACATATTTGAAAATATTAATGACATTTTTTACTCAAACATATTTAAAAAAAAGATAAAATGAATATTATTTAAATTAGATTGATAAAGATTAATTTTAAACATTTCAATTATATTACATACTTTTTACCTAAAAATTACAAGTTGAAATAATTAACCACTAACAATTTATTCATTATATTTAAATACAAATTTTAATTAAAAATTAACATCTTGACATTGAAGAGAAGGAACTTTTCCAAGGGGCGAATGATAAACTAGTTGACAACTAATAATGGATTAGTTGTGATTTAACAAGTAGGTACACCTAAATATTAGGCTCCCTACGTTTCAAAGATTGAAATTGTAAGTGTATAAATACGGGAGATTTTACCACATTTAAGTACCAGGTCGAGAGAATCCCTGGGCGTTAATGGTTTCCCCGCCCAAATAAAAAATCATTCACCATTTTACTATTGCTTTAGAAGGATTTAAAGGACATTATTAGTGGGTACGTAATGAATAATTTAATGGTTTACGGTCTGCTTGCGCTGGCTCTGCGTCAGATGGGGCCCCGGCAACAGATCTGAACGATCTGAACGGACTTTAAATCTTGAGCATATTTCATGAAGTAAAAGCCGTGCAAGAAATGAGTGTTTGTCATCCTCCGAAGGCTTATCATTTGGCATTCTTTTCCTGGCTCATTTGCTTTTTTTCCGCATCTTCTAGGATGTTCAATTGACTGATTTGCTATAAGTACTACTGGGGAGACTTCATAAACTCCGTTTCTCTCAGTCCCCACCTCCTCCCCTGCCTAAAATCCAGTGAAACGAAAAAATCTGATCTCGTACAGAGAATCCTGGAGCCATGTCTATTCTGGGGATTATGTTACTGGCTCTCATAAACGGTAAGCACTACAATGCGAAAAACGACACATTTTTTTCTGTGAATCACCTTGTTTTGTACAATTCTAATGCGTCTGTTAGTGCAGGAGCGTGGGCGGTTTCGTTTACACTGGTGAACAACTGCGAGTATACAGTATGGCCAGGGTTCCTATCAAACGGTGGCGTAGCGGCACTGGGAATAACCGGTTTTGAGCTACCAGCGGGTACGAGCCGGGTCGTGGAGACGCCAGCGAAGTGGTCGGGTCGAATGTGGGGCCGCACGGGCTGCACTTTCGACTTGCAGGGCAAAGGGAAGTGCGCCACTGGTGACTGCGGCGGGCAGCTGCAGTGCAGTGGCGCCGGCGCAGATCCACCCGCGACGCTAGCGGAGTTTGCCGTCGACCCGGTTACCCAGGACTTCTATGATGTCAGTCTAGTGGACGGCTACAATCTCCCCATCTTAGTGGTCGCCAACGGCGGGACCGGTCCCTGCCTTTCCACGGGCTGTATCACTGACATTAACCGTAACTGCCCTACGGAGCTTCAGCTTGACGACGGGGTCAGCCGCGTGGGTACGGGCGACAGCAATGTTTTGGCCTGCAAGAGCGCCTGCGGGGCGTTCGACAGGCCAGAGTATTGCTGCAGTGGAGTTTATGCTAATCCTAACACGTGTAAGCCGTCTACCTATTCGCAGGTCTTCAAGGCCGCCTGCCCTCGTGCCTACAGCTACGCCTTCGACGATAAGACTAGTACCTTTACCTGCACCGGCGCCGACTATGCTGTCACCTTCTGTCCCACCGTCGCCATGGCCAGGTATCCATTACAAACAAATATATATCGTTTTTTAATTGGGTAATGGGTTGTGATTAGACTCGCAATTACAGTACAGTAATTAGAATGTCATACAGTATTCGACAGATTGGTTCGAGAGACAAACTGTTTATGTTTTTAAATTGATATTTTGGATCTATACAGTGATTCATCATGAGATGAGGGGAGTGTGATCTAAATGTCGATTCAAAAACATACAAGGGAAAGAATTCAAGTAGCCGACCACATACCAATAGCCTTTCATTAATACATGATAATTAAAAGCCTACTAAAAAAGTTCTAATATACTAATAGCCACCCATTTGTATACCAGGTAGTTAAGTGGAGTTGTGCAACTTTACGGTGCTTGTAGAGCACGATTACTCAAGTATTTGTGTATAGGTATTGGTCAAAACATTTATTAGAGGAATATGTATTGGATTAGTTGTACAATTTTTTTAGTGGTTGTAGTGCACGGTTATTGGGGTATCTATAAATAGGTATCAAACATTATTTTTAAATGACCACTTTTTTACCTTTGTGCACATAACAAGTTCTCTTGCATTTGTCGTAACTACCCAAAAGTTGAAACAATAGCTTTAGGCTCTTAACTGACATACAAAGAAACCCAAAAAAAATAATGGAAATCCGATGTATCATGTAGAAGCTTAGGGTGTGCAAAGTTAGGGTAGGCGGCTATTAGTTCCTTTCCCCTATGAATGATTCTTGAAACAATCTCTTGAATACTATATAAATCGTAGAATATTAATAGCAACTAATGTTGTAGAGGTTAAATGAATGCTTTTGGATTGAATTGTGTGAGTTTTTAATCATTATTTTAGATCATATTATCTAATACAAATCATCTTTATGGATTGTGAAATTTTGTTGTGTATTATATCAGAGAGGTTCTAATAGAGAGAGTAGGTACCCATAAGTAATTATTAATTTATGTTTAATCATTATGTGATCAAAATTATAAAATTAATAAACTATACAAATATCTTCAATCCACCTATTTTGGCATTTCCACCTCACTTACATGACAAAACTAAGATAAACATCTTGATATTAATGTCCCTAAGAGTCATGATATTTCCATCGTCTAAAATATTGTTTAGAATGTTTTTAAATTTAACTATGTCAAGATATTATGAAGAGTAAACATGAAGTGCGATCCAAAACATTATGTTAAAACTCTTGATATAGTTAGAACGTTTTAGAAAAATATCTGTGGTTGGAATTCTAAAGAGCATTTCACTTGTGTGTGCAGTCAAAAGCTAAACACTCCGCCTGCGAGCAGCACAGCTTACAGTGCAAGTGCATTAACGTCAAGGGCGCCAGTGAAACCCTCTCTTTCAACGTGGACGGCACTCTCTATTGCCTTTTCTTCCTTGGTAATAATTTCAGCGATAATGAAAGTGAGCGACTAGAGCTTTCCCACCCCACCACGATGAGATGAGAATATTCGACAGATCGGAGAGAATCCGCTTCGTGGGCCCACCTTACCTTTAAAAGCGACAGCTGTTGAGTCAGATTCGGTTGGGCTCAATTATTACTTATGGGATGTCCCCCACCCACGAAAGGCGACGTAACAAAGCACATGAGATATTTGGGTGCTACAACCAAAAAGAACGGCCACTGTAAAATATTTGTCTTTTAAAAGTGAAGAATCCCATTATCAATATAAAGTAAATTTAATTGATCACAAGATGTATAATTTACATTTTCCCTTGATTAATCATAAGGTTCGTTTGCTTTATTAATTTACACGTAATCATGATGCCCATTTGCTTTATTGATTTATATGCTTAATTAATTAAATTAATTAATCATAAGGCCATTTTGCTTAAAATATGACAACAAAAGTACTCCACAAATTCAAGTGGCCAACAAATCCGTATATACATTGGAACTATTCAGTGACTCAAGGTAATGGGGATTTTATATTATTTTATTAAATGATATGTTATATATGTAAGGGTGATAAACCATATTTAGTATTTTATTGATTTATTTAAGTTTATTTTGGTTTAGTTATTTTATATAAAATGGTTTCAAATATAAGTTAAACAATAATTTGATTTTTTTAAATTTTTTTATATAAAGATTTTAGATCTGATTTGCATAGTACTTATTATTATTATTTATTAAAACAATGTAAGAAAGTTATATAGGATTAGGTCATCAAGAGACTGCAAAGAAAATAAAAGAGGTTATAGTACTACAAACAACCCAATACAACCTATAACAAGCCTGAGGCAAGAATAATATCACCCCAAAGCCACTATACAAATCAAAAACCACATTACAAAAGCATTGTCTTACACATTGAACTATAACATGTTGAAAGGCACAAGACAACTGAGACAGGGCGTTGGGGGGCCAGGGGGTGAATCATTTGTCATCAAGCACAATCACAAATCTCAAACAATTATCAACTTCACATCTACTTTATTTTGTTATTAAGTATGAACATGAAATGCAAATAATATAAAGCAATATCAACACAAGAGACTAGATTTACGTGGAAAACCCTATAAGGGAAAAACCATGGTGAGGATTAACTCACTATAAATTAATTCCAAAATCGATTACAAAGAGGTTCACTGCCCAAGAAGGACTCATTGTCTAGATACAAGGCTTATTGTCTACAGATAGGACTCACTGTCTAGAAGAGAGGCTCATTGCCTATAGATACAAAAGACAACAGAAAAATCCACCACAACAAATTACACACATCCGCAACCTTAATTAGAAGATTACAGACACCATCAACTCACTACTTTCAAGAGTCTACATTGTATACTCATCATCAATACATTGTCGGATTCATTATGACAGGGGCATTTTCCCATGGAGCCATATTTCTCATTAGAGATTATAATCCAGAACAAAATAAGGATAATGCATTGGTGAGAATGTTGGAGCATAAGGAAGCCATAATATCTCATTTGAGTTGGGTTAGTTTATTCCTAGTTTTTCATACCTTGGGACTTTATGTTCATAACGATGTTATGCTCGCTTTTGGTACTCCAGAAAAACAAATCTTGATTGAGCCTATATTTGCTCAATGGATACAATCTGCTCATGGTAAGGCCTTATATGGTTTTGATGTACTCTTATCTTCAACAAATGATCCAGCATTCAATGCTGGGAAAAGCATATGGTTACCCGGTTGGTTGAATGCTATTAACGATAGTAAAAATTCATTGTTCTTAACAATTGGTCTCAAAGACTTTTTGGTTCATCATGCTATTGCTCTAGGTTTGCATACAACTACATTGATTTTAGTCAAAGGTGCTTTAGATGCACGCGGTTCTAAGCTAATGCCTGATAAGAAAGATTTTGGTTATAGTTTTCCTTGCGATGGTCCGGGACGGGGCGGTACTTGCGATATTTCAGCCTGGGATGCTTTTTATTTAGCAGTTTTCTGGATGTTGAATACCATTGGATGGGTTACTTTCTATTGGCATTGGAAGCATATCACCTTATGGCAGGGAAATGTAGCTCAATTTAATGAGTCTTCCACTTACTTAATGGGATGGTTAAGAGATTATCTTTGGTTAAATTCTTCACAACTAATTAATGGATACAATCCTTTTGGTATGAACAGTTTATCTGTCTGGGCGTGGATGTTCTCATTTGGGCATCTTGTTTGGGCTACTGGATTTATGTTTCTTATTTCTTGGCGTGGATATTGGCAAGAACTGATTGAAACTCTTGCATGGGCTCATGAACGCACACCTTTGGCTAATTTAGTTCGATGGAGGGATAAACCGGTAGCTCTTTCCATTGTTCAAGCACGATTAGTTGGATTAGCTCACTTTTCTGTAGGCTATATATTCACCTATGCAGCTTTCTTAATCGCCTCTACATCAGGCAAATTCGGTTAATTTTCATTTTAGAGGCTATTTAGATTTTCAATCTAATCTCTATGCATAAAAAGAAGGAGTCATCCACGTAATACTTCTCCATCTCAAATTTGATCTATATTTTTATATAAACTGGCTGAATCATTATGGCAAGAAAAAGTCTCATTCAAAGAGAGAAAAAAAAACAAAGATTGGAAAGGAAATATAATTTGCTTCGCCAATCTTTGAAAAAAGAGATGAGTGAAGTCTCATCACTGGATGAAAAATTGGAAATTTATAGAAAATTACAATCTCCACCGCGTAATAGTGCACCTACACGTCTTCGTCGACGTTGTTTGAAGACTGGAAGACCTAGAGCCAATTATAGAGACTTTGAATTATCCATATATATAATTTGTGAAATGGCTCACGCATGTTTGTTGGCTGGGGTAACAAAATCGAGTTGGTAGGGTAAAAAAAAAGGATTCTTTATAGTTATTGTTATGATAGAAAAGTCCCTCCCTATATAGGGACGGAGAATAGCATACCCAAGGGATTGCTTGATGTACCCCTTTTGGGGTATTATAACACATTAAAGTATTGCTACCTTAATTCACTTTCGCACACTCTTGCTTCTCAAACTCGTGGCATTCTTTATCCTTCAAATCCATAACATCTCGACTTGTATTTATACCATCTTCAACCTTAGAAACTTTCTCCAAGGTTAGCTACACACACTTCATTTTACAAATTCAAATTAGGTCAGCAACTCAACATTCCCACAGTGGAAGAGAATGAGAGCGGACCAAACCAACACTTAACGAAGACCCAAAACAACATCTTGGATCAATCACACGCTTCCTTAATTTTGATACTTATCCTTCGCATGACATGTAGACACTAGGTCGACCAAACCTAATGAAAACACAAATGGAATTTGAAGTACATGCTTCCGCAATGAGAAGATAACATGTAGACCACATAAAATGCTTCACCAAACACTGAAACACATCTCAGATGCCTTCAAATTCATCCACAACAATTGCAACAACCTTCATACATCGAACACTTAACATTAGTCCATCCGGATTGTATAGACACACACAACTTTGAAACTCATCCTCCAGAGCACCAAACCATGAACACCTTTTACAAAACACAAATAACACCATTATAAGACATCTTCCAGATCTGCAAGATCTGAAACGAACTAGCAGAGGACTGCAGAGTAGAAACATTTCTCCCAGTCCGCAGACAAACAACTCTGTCAGACCAATTCACACACTAGTGAACACAACTTTCACACTTCATCAAACTAGAAGCTAAAATATAGGATATATCACCCAAGGATTCCTATAAATAATACTTTAGATCCCCACAAGCATAGGATCAACACAGAAGAAATGTGGAGCACAAACCAGAGCACATTCTAAACACACACACAATTCTAACTTCACTATTTCTTAAAGGCACTTGGTAACTCATCATATCAGCACACCTGCAACACCATAAGGATAAATCCATGTACTCACAACATCTCAACTATACATGCACAACTTGCAATCACTTGATTCCTTTCTCTACAACAACCTATGCTATGTTGACATCAATGAAAACATTAATGGCAACACCACCAAACTTACTCAAACTTGCAACATAACATACATTGCAACTGTTTGGAACACAAAGTATCATTTTCATGGAGCTATAAAATTTGAACTTATCTTTGTCTAGGTGGTTGTTGATCTTCACATGCTCTTTGAGAACCCCCTATAGCTGAGAACACAAAGAGACAATTTGGAAAATGATATCAGAGTAAAACTTTTAACATTTCAGCTTTCTTGTGAACATTATGCTTGGAAAACAGTAACAAGCATATACTTTTCCATGTATTAAGCAAAATAGTATGTCTCATAGAATCTACAACAACATTGTTCTAAAAGCCAAAGACTAAAACAACTTCTTTCCAACATAAAACATGGTAAAAAATAGCAGGAATAAATTTTAAAATAACATTCCATTTTCTTTTAGCCCACGAATAGTCTCAAAAAATGCACTTCAAATTTTCATTGTGTTGGTAGAAAAGCCATTTAACCTGTTAAACCATCGTACATATCAACCTATCACCGACAAGCATTTTGAAATGTGAGACTTTCCAAGCCAAAATTTGTGCATTAGCCTCAACTTTAGATCTCCAAACTTGAGCACTCAACTCTCTCCATGTTTTTCTCTTAGCCACATTTCCATTTTTGGTTTAACCTTCAATTTAGGGACAAAGAAGGCCGAAGACTCAGATAGACCTTTTTTAAAGGAAATAAAACAATCTAATACCTAGATAACCACCACCAATCTTTGAGAAAATTACATTTCAAGGGAGTGCAAAGCTTCATAACAAGGTCCTTATGAACCAACGCTTTAACAAAAACAATAAACCCTTGAGACTTATTGCTTAGACAAAAATATTCTTAATGTTTTGTCAAATAGCCCAATCCAAAGAATTAAAATCCCACAAATCCCCAAACTATCAAGTCCTTTTATTGAAAACATAACAAGTATACCTTAGAAAGGAGACAAGAGGTTGACCTTAATATTGCACCATTCTATTCCACTAAATAGATGAAGACTTGAAATTGAAACCTTGTTGCAAGGAAGAACTTTTCCAATTTAGACATTTGCAAACTTGTTGCCATTCCTTCCATATGGAAAGAAGAAGAAATGATGCTTTCAAATGAAATAAAAGAGCCAACAAAACATTGTCTAACCATTGAATAGATCTCCATTTCCCTTTGATAGTAGCTTGGGTATGATTTGATAATGAACCAAATTTTTCCATGTCTCTTTGCCATTAACAACTCTAATTATCCATTTAGCTAACAAAAAATACTTTTGAGTTCTGGATCTAACATACCTAATCCACCTTTAGATTTAGATTGGATAAAATGAAGCCATGAAGTGGATTTTAAACCAACATCACCATTCCAACTAGACCATAAAAGTGGCAAATAATTATGTTTAAGTCTTCATAATTTTTTTTGAAGGCATCTGACAAGAGGAGTAACACACATGTGAAGAAAAAAATATGCATTTCACAACTTGAATCCCACCAACTATAGATAAAAAAATGTTCCCCCATGGAAAGCTTATTTTTCATATTTACAATTGTAATGTAGTTTAGATTTACAATGTAGATTTTCTTCCAAACTTGTATAAATTCAAATTTAATTATTCTTCCAAGCATAGTTTTTTATTATTTGTACGATGGAAAATTTTACATAGCATTTTAAGCACTTTTATAAGAGAATTTTAGCATCTATTATTGGTGTAATTATTTATTTGCTTCTTAATATATTAAGTTTATTTAGGTAATTTATCTTTATTACTTCAGTAGGATAGGATAATGAGTTGTAATTTTTTTCTTTTACAAGATTTTATTTATTTATATTCTCTTAGATTTGAAAACATAGTTAAAGTTGTCCCTTATTTTTTTATTTTTTGCCTCTACCTCATCCTCAATGAATTTATTATTTTGAGGCTATATATTGTAGCTCTTTCCTTTCAAAGAATAAACAATTTTCATATTAATCTCTCTATATTCTCAATATTGGATTTTAATTGATATTTGCATACTGCACTATCTACAAGTTTGCATTTAGCTTTTGTAATATTCTATAATCACCTTAATAATAAATCTACATGCTATCAAAGCTTTGTTGGCATTTTTAGCTAGTTCATATTCCTTGAGAAATAAGAGTTTCAAATAAAACTTTGGATAAGAGATTATTTTTTAGAGCACTTAAAGCTTGAAACAGGTTGTGTCATGACATTGAAGATGTTAGTGTAAAATTTTATTCTTTTGATATATATTTTATCCTAAGATATTTTATTATGCTTATTAAGTTCACTTAATTAGGATAGGGTGCTGAAATTGTTGAAAAATTTACAGTGCAGAATTAATAGAGAAAATCAATAAGCACAAAAAACCATAGACTTATGTTAAAAAACTAGTAAAAATATACCAAGAAAAATCCATGGGAATGTTGGGAATATGATGCCATTTAATTGCAATCCTAAACATTATTTCATGTATCTCCTAAGTCCTTGGAAAGTTTTCCCCAAACACTAGGATTAGAAAGAGATTAAATTCAAATGAAATAATCACGTTAATTGACATTTGTACTTAATTCTAAATGATAGGAACATGTGGGGACGCCCATGAATAGCTCCTACAAAATAGAAGCACATGGGGCACCCACATGGAAGGTGAAACCCACCTTGAGTTAACTGTTTGGAGAAAAGATAACACTTCAGTAATGCATGTAAAAATTCTAGAAGTTAGGGATTGATGTTTACATGCATGAAGTTTAGTTCAGTTCGGGTCATATCAGTTCAGTTCAGTTCAGTTCAGTTCAGTTTAGTATCAGTATCAGTTCAATTCAGTTCAGTTCAATTCAATTCAGTTATGGTTCAATTATCTTCAGTTGCATGTAGTTAGTTTCAGTTGAATGCTAGTTGAATTCAGTTGACTTGGAATGCATGACTAATGACTTGAGTTGCATGATAGATAAAAGGTGATACATTCAATTAAGTTGGAATGATCAATCATGCATCCTATTTGCATGAATTGATGGAGAGACATGTTTCAGTTAACAGAGATTGACTTGGACCCACCTTGGGTGCCCAAGTTGGAATCTTGGAATTAACACTTTTGCATGATAAAATATTTTATAAGGCTGAGTTAAGTGGGCCCATTCTTGGGCACCAACTTTGAGGATAAGCTTACAAGATATCTTCAAAATCAATGTTGAGTTATGACTTCAGTTTGGGACGCCCAAATGGATGGACTTGTTTTGACATTGTTCTTCATGGTAGAACTCTACTTGCAAAGAATAGGTGTGGGTTTTGTGAGATAAGCATTGTGCTTTGTAATTGTAAACTCTTTGGAGTTTACAAGGCTCATTATTGTCTATTTATTGCAATAAGTTGAAGAGAGTTTATTAGATTTTATTGTAGGTTGTGAAGAATATTTGTTGAAGGAAAAAGAAGCATCTCAATCAAGGATTGATAAGGAATTATTGTAATCTTGTTCTAAGATTAAATAACACAAGCACTATTGATTCTAGTGGTGGAGTTTTTTCTCGAAAGGGTTTCTCCAAAGTATATGTTACATGTCACTTCTATCTTTTGGTCTTATTCTTCTACAATCTTCTATCTACTTCTACAAATGGTAAAATGAATCTAAAAAAATAATCATTAACAAATAAATTGTAACAAAGAACACTTATTTAGATCTATAGTATAATAGTTTTACAAGTTTTAAAGCTACATAATTACCTCCATTTTCAATAGGGAAAATATCTTTCGTATTTCTATTTCTATGAAGAAAATCCATTGATACAATAATCATCAATTTTTTTGTAGAAAAAATGACTTCACATGGAATAAGAAATTTGAGTTGCAGAGTCCTTTTCAAACATTTTTTTTTAAAATAGAAAGTGCTACTCATGCAACTACATGTCAAACATTTGTCAAAATTACCATAAATAGTAAGTCCCAAAAATTTGACTAAATTCCTCACTACTGGAATAACAATAAAATTGACTTCACAGTCCAACATAACTTTGAAATGCTATTCCTTTTATAAGATTTTATTTTTGCCTTATCCTCATAGATTGGAAACATAGACAAATAATCTCTTATTTTTTGGGTTTATGCCTTATCCTCATGCTCACCAGATTTGAAAACTATCAACCTTTAAATTGTACCTCTCTTTCCTTCCTTGGTATTGATTCAATAACTTCTCTCGGTGGACTCCTAATGTAGATTTAACTTTCTAGCATTTGCACATCTCTTAGAAACTCTAGATCTATAAATTTATTTATGCATTTATAGTTTGTATTTTATTTCTCACATAAAGTCTATTGTTAAATAATCTAAAAAACTCTAATATGGTATCAAAGCATTATTTTTAATTGAGATATTTTGAGTTTTCTATTTTGTAAGATGTTTTAAACACTTGTATAGTTTTTTATTGTGTCATATGACAATCTTGAAAACAAAAAAGGGTTTACAATAATCTATTAAAACTTTGGGTTTGCAATATTCTCTTGAAATTTAAGTGATTGTAATCTTTCTGATAATTTTAATGCTTTTTTGGCTACTGCATTGTGTCCAAAAGGCTTAGAAAAATATTTGACTTCCATTTCATTGAAATAAAATATTAGAAGCTTATTTTGTGAATGGGGGGTTTGAAGTTTGAATCTAGGAATAAATTGAAAGAAAAGTATTTTTTAGTTCTAAAGGACCTCACCATTGCATCCAAAAGGCCCAAACCCCCTATTTTGATATATAACTTGTCAATTTTGGTTCAAAACAATTTTTTTTCCTTTTTTTGCCCACTAGAGTTATACAACCTTGCATACATTGTACCATATGGTTAGATTTTAAAAAGTATTGTGAAGGACATGGTGCTTTGTAATTTCACTTAACACTTATTGCTTTAAGCACATAACACCCTTGGCTCTCATGGACTAGTTTTGGGTACAGGCATTGATTTGATGATTTGATTTGGTTTGAGGTATTAATTAATGATGGGTGCTTGTTTTGATTTGGAGATGGATGATTGGATATAATCAATTAGATCACTTATTAGGATTGAGGATTAGATTTCAACATGAGTAAGTGGATATGATTAGGGTTTTGTATTAGAAGATACGAAGAATTTCAAAATAGAAGAAGGATTTAGATTATATTAGATGGTTTGGATATAGGGTGAACTTAAGGTCCTTAAAATATTAATGATGGGATTCATTAGGATTTTGATTAAAGAGGTGATTAGGATGGGTTAGTGTTGAAAATTGAGGTGTTTATGTAGCTTAATACTTTGTAAAACTTTATGATTGCTGATCTAAATATGTAGTCTTTGTTACATATTCTTTGTGGGTGATTATCTGATTAATTCATTTTATCATTTGTAGAATGAAGACAAAGGTTGTAGAAGAATTAGATAGGATATTAGAAGATAAACAATATATACCATGGAGAAACCCATTCAGAAAAAACTCCACCAAGAATCAATGTATTACTTAATCTCTAAAGTAGATTACAATAATTCCAATCCTTGCTTGAGAATGCTTCTTTTTCCTTCACCAAATCTTCTTCACAACCTATAATAAAACTGATACTAACTCTCTTCAACTTTCTTGAGATAAATAGGCAATAAATAACTTTGTAAACTCCAAAAGAGTTACAATTACAATGTTCAATCCCTATCTCCTAAAAGGTATGCCTATCTCTTGCAAGTAGAGTTATGACGTGAAGAACAATGTCAAATCATCTCCTTCATCCATTTGGGCATCCCAAACTAAAGTACTAACTCAACCTTTATTCCGTAAATATCTTCAAGGCTTGTCCTCAAAGTAGGCGCCCAAGGGCGGGCCCACTTAACTTAGCCTTCTGAAATATCTTAGCATGCAAAAGAGTTAACTCCAAGAAACCAACTTGGGTGCCCAAGGTGGGTCCAAGTCATTCTTTGTTAACTGAAACATATCTCTCCACCATTCATGCAAGAATGGTCATCTCCTGTTAACTTAAGGTAGTCACCTATTATCTGTCATGAAACTCAAGTCATTAGTCATGCATTCCAAGTTAACTGAAGTCAACTAGCATTCAACTAAAACTAACTAAAGATAGCTGAACCATAACTAAACTGAACTGGACTGAATTGAACTAAACTGAACTGAACTAAACTAATTCTGAACTGAATTGAACTTCATGTATGTAAACATCAATCCCTAACTCCTAGGATCTTTACATGCATTCATAAGTGTTATCTTTCACTCCAAATAGTTAACTTAACTCAAGGTAAGTGTCACCTTCCATGTGGGTGCCCCATGTGCTCCTATTATTTAGGAACTCATCTTGGATGCCCTCACATGCTCCTAACATTTACAATTAATTACAAATTCCAATTAACATGATTATTTCATTCAATATTAATCTCTTTCTAATCCTAGTGTTTGAGAACACTTTCCAAGGAATTAGGAGATACATGAAATAAATAATGTTTAGGATTGCAATTAAATGGCATCCTACTTCCAACATTCTCCTACTTGACATTGAGAAGATTTTGCTTCCAAGAGGTTTGCATTTAAATTCATTCCCCTATTTTTGTACTCAACCAAAACACTAGAGTTATGGTCATGGACTATTGGTGAATAAATCTAAGGCAATCCCCCAGGAGGATGATCTAATCACTTTTGGTCACCCAATACCACATGAAGCACAAAGGGAGAGAATACATGATTAGAGTTAGGTTTCAATGAAATGATAAAAGAAAGAGGCCAACTTAAGTTTTTAATCTCCAAAATTATCTGAAGGTGGAGAGAGAGAGAGAGAATATGCTTAAGTACTTGTCTCATAGACGCAACCTACAAGGTTAAAAGGTTAATTCTCCTTAAGAAATTGAAGTGTCCAGATTAGTGACAAAATGTGCCATTAAAAAACGTTTACTACAAAGAAAGTGTTAGTATTTTAAGATTATGTCTTAGAGATGCAATTTTTTGTATAAAATGATGTTAGCTATGATAAGAAAATGATTAGTAAAAGGGTTAGGAAAGCTTAAATCCCAAGAAAAGTGATTAAATATTGTCACTATAACACATGCACTAAAATAAAAGTAGATGCATTGAAGTGCAAATAATTTATCCTAGTGAGAAGTACATGTACTAAAATAGGTGCACATTCACCACATGATATTGTAGACTCACTAAACTGTGATTAGGCCTAGAAAATAGGCATGTACCTATAAAAATGATAAAACCTACAAAAAAAAACTTTGGGGAATGGTTATGTGGACATTAGGACACCTTAAATCATGATTGTTTTCAAAAAATAGGGAGAAAAATGTGTGGAAAGTGATGATAATGAGATTGGGGAAAGTGGTTGACAAAAATGCTACATTATGTGCAAAAAATAGTGAAACACATTGCAAACCCGTTTAAACACGACAAAGGCCAAAAAACTTGATCAAAACTTGCGAAAATCAATGTTAGGGGGTCATAAAAGAGGATTAGGATGATATATAAACTATTATGCTCATGTTTCCTTACACAAATAGATATTCTAGATCTTTAAAAACCTTGAAAAGGGGCCAAAATGAAGAGTGGTTTTGAGACCTTGCTAGGTCGCTTGGCATAGAGAAAATGTGCTGAACTATTGTAGATGTGCCACATGTTGCACATGTGCAAAACTATGAAGGATAGTTTGTTTGAAGTGAAAAATATAGTGATTGTTGTGTAGGCATTGGCTCAAGATTGGAAATGTTGAAACATAGAGTGAAGTTATTGAACTAGCACCTACAAGTGACAAAAAGCTATAAACATGTGAAAATGATTAGAGAAATGGGACAAGTGGTCCTATTAGGCGTGGAAAAGATGTGTACATACAAAATGAAAGCATACAAGAATAAGTTAAACTAAGTTAATCTATCATACCCACAATATATGCAACACTTTGATTGAGCGTAAGGATTAACAAGCACTGATGAAAATAACAAGTAAATCTCACCAATACCAACCCTTGTTGCATCAAGCTATGGTGGTTGTGTTAAAAAATAGTTGATTGGATGATATGTGAAAGCTCATATTTGTAGCATAACATTGCAAAGTCTTGATAATGGTTTAGGTTGCATCCTATATATATATATATATATATATATATATATATATATATATAGAGAGAGAGAGAGAGAGAGAGAGAGAGAGAGAGAGAGAGAGAGAGAGAGAGAGAGAGAGAGAGAGAGAGAAGACTACTCCTTATACCCACAATATATGCAACACTTTGATTGAGCGTAAGGATTAACAAACACTGATGAAAATAACAAGTAAATCTCACCAATACCAACCCTTGTTGCATCAAGCTATCATGGTTTTGTTAAAAAATAGAAGACTACTCCTTATACCCACAATATATGCAACACTTTGATTGAGCGTAAGGATTAACAAACACTGATGAAAATAACAAGTAAATCTCACCAATACCAACCCTTGTTGCATCAAGCTATTGTGGTTTTGTTATAAAATAGTTGATTGGATGATATGTGAAAGCTCATATTTGTAGCATAACATTGCAAAGTCTTGATAATGGTTTAGGTTGCATCCTATATATATATATATATATGAGGGATTGGATGAATACGATCAATTTGAGGGATCAATGGTTGTCATTGCACAAGAGGCTTAGGAGGATGAAGAGAGGATAGACAAATGGAAGGGGTTTTTTGGAGTACCTTGGGGGTATGGGAAAATCTTTGACCCATGTGACATGTACCAAGACCCATGTCACATATACAAAGGCCCATGCTTATGTATTCTTTTGGAGGATGTGCATGATTTGAGAGAATTAATGAGGGTTAAGGATGTGCAAGTGGGGGACTAGTGGGCTAATTGATTTTAACTCACTTAAAATGAAAAATGGATGAAAAAAGGGGATTAAATAAATAGAAATATTTATTTAATATTTAGGATGAGAGTAAAGGACTTAGATAACTAAATATTTGGATTTATTTATCTAAGGTGGACTATAGATGAATGGTGATTAATTATTAGACTAGGATTAGGGGTGAAACAGATAGTGATGAATACTAATTTTATAAATTAAATAATAAAATATTATTTAATTAATAAATAGATGAAAATTAGATAAATAAGTTTTTTATTCAATTAATTATAGAAGAAATGGTCAAGTGATTAGGTGAAATTATTATGTGTTAATTTTAGGTGTCTACAATATTTATTTTATTTTATCTTATTTACTTAAGAGTTATTTAAAAGTTATTTTATTTAGTTATAGTTATTTATTATTATTTGAAGAGTTATTTTTTATTTACTTAAAAAATATTTAACAATTTTAGTTTTCTTTTCATATGTGTCCATTTTTTGTTAACACACTCCTACCACTATATTCCCTCTTGACATAAATATTACATGATTTTAAATATTTTATTTTTAGACTACTATATATATGTTTATGATTTTTATATAGAAGAATTCAACCCAAATTTTCATTAAGTTAATAAATTCAAAATAAAACACAATAAAAATCACAACTATTTTCTTAAACCAAAATAATTAATATTTAATTTTATATCAATTTATTTTTAATAGCTTATCAAAATTAAAATATTTTCCTAATTTATTTTATAGACTTTAATTAAATTATATTTATTGATATTAATCTTTTTAGATTACAATTTAATTTATTTTTTTGAAAGCAAGAATTATTTTCCCTCTTACTATAATTTAATACTTGTTATGATTTCCCCTAGTCTCTATTTATTACACTCCATAAATATTGCTTTTAAATATTTGTATAAATAATGATTGTAGTTGAAGAAAATGATGAAACTAACTAAAATTACAACACAACTACTAGAGGGTTCAAACAGAGATACAATACAAATTCATTTCATAAACTAAAGAACTACTTGCTTTGACCAAACTTGCCATCAAATTGAAATTGCAAAACTTGCTCTTTGATTTGTGACCTTTATATTCTTCTTGCATGATAGTTGGAGCTATGAAAAAAAGGAAACCGCCATTTTTTTTTTATGTTCTTCACCTAAGAAATAATCCCAACTATAGAAAGTTGGGGGCCACCCCATGATCATCTGCATGTGTAAATTTTTGGAATATATGAAATAATTTTAGGTGGGTCACTTGAGCTATAATTCAAAATGGGTGGGGGGTCCCTTATGGATTCTAAGGGCCCCTATCAAACAAATTAAACAAATTTTCCCTTATGAATCATTATAAGGTCAGTTGAAGTAGTGGTGAGTGACATTAACAAGCACATCTAGAGTAGTTTTACAAATGTAATAAACAAACCTCACAAAACAATGATTCAAGATGAAAAACCATTCAAAATCTTAGTCATTTTTAACTTCTCAAGTGTTTGTCTTTGTAGAAACTTAAAAATGACCTAGGCTTGCAAGCTTCATTTTTACCACTTTCGTCCTAGCATAATTAAGACATTTAATTATGTCCTTGGTCCACATTCGACTATTTAATTTATAATTGTTTAATTAATTCATAGCTTTGTATTCTTCATGATTATTAAATAAATAAATTTTATTTATTTATTAAATACGTCATTAATTGTCTAAGTCTTCCCTTAATTAAATAAATTTCTTAATTTATTTAATTACCCTTCATCATATATTTCTTCCTGATTATTAAATAAATAAGTTTTATTTATTTATTTAATATGTCACTAACTATCATAATTAAATGAATTGATTAATTTATTTAATTAATTAATCTTATCCGCTAAATTAAATAATTATATTTAATTATTTAATTGTCAAAATTAATATTCCTCTCATTTTAAATAAATGAAATTATTTAAAATGTCATCACTTTCTTAACTGTCAGTCCATTTTGGTAAATAATCTGAAAAAGATTATTTATTGTCTCACAAAATAATTATCTATTGTACTTATCTGAAAATCATTATTTATTGTACTTATTTGATGTGTGCTTGCTTATAGTCAGAATATCGTGCTTGCAAGTGTTTTTCTGGATACTAAAACAAACCAAACAACAGTCAAACATCTAGAAACAACCAAGTGAAACATTGGACCTTTTCTGACCCATTTCACAACATGAACATGCAATCTTCCATGAACATGCCATCTTCATCACAAAATTTTTTTGAGCCATTAATAAAAAGAGACCAAAATGGATGAGTATATGTCAAAGACTTAGAAGTTGCAGCGCAAAACCCTGATATAGTCTCCTTTGTAGAAACTCAATCTTACGCGACCCTCAAAGGTATCTAGCCATGCTTTTGGACCAAGGGGCTAAGTTACCACAAGGCTTTGACATAAATACTTTGCCACCTCCATCCGTCTACCCTCACCATCAACAGTCACTTGACATAAATCCTACCAATAATTCACAAAAAACGTGCACTTATCACCCTTATCCTAACCTTGACAAGGGAAGCCAACTATCAACTAGTCCATTCCAAACCTCCACGTCATATTCTGACCCTTCACCTATCAATCCTGTCAACGTCTACATGCCCTATCAACCATCTATCAACTCATGTCAAGTCCTCACATCATACCATATCGATCCCGACCAAGTCTCCACGTCCCATTTTAGTCAACCTTACACTAATCTAGCCCAAGACTCCATGGCATATCCGGTCGAAGTCCCCATGTCACATCCTATGCCATCACATCCTAATCCAGTCCAAGACTCCATGTCATATCCGGTCCAAGTCTCCACGTCATACCCTTGTCCTTCACATACTAGGCCAATGCAAGTACCCATGTCATATCCTAATCCTTCCCATACCAATCCAATCCAAGTCTCCATGTCATACCCTAGTCCTTCACATACTAGTCTAGTCCAAGCCCCCACGTCCTATCCTAGTCCGTCATTCATTAATCATTTTCAGGTCATCCCCTCACAAGTCACATCTAGTCATGAAAATTATGTCATTACTCAAAGTCAAATCCCATTTAATAAAATTGAGGATACATGTCAAAATGAAAGCCCAAAGCATGACCTTATAATGTCACCCTCATGTCAAGAACAAGGTAGTTCATCCCATGAACCTATCTTTCAGTCTATCCATGAAGTCCTTCAAGAAAATCATGACATCCAAAACACACCTCTCCTTGACAATGACTCTATTTCTGACTATATCATCCATGACAACCCCATCTTTGACCAAGACCCCATCATTGACCAATAATTCCAAATCCATGACAACCCCATCTTCGACCAAGACCCTACCATTGACCAAGAAGTCCAAAATGATCCACTCCTTGACCTTTACGCCATTCATGATCAAACACTTTCTGACCTTACAAAGGCCTCAACTATTGACACTTCCCATGATGAGACACTTGCCTCCATGGGACACATAGATGATATTCCTCCAGAACAAGAATCTTCCACTAGGGACATGCTTGCATATGATTTGAAAGTTATAGCTAAAATCATAGGACTCTATGACACTAAACATAATGATGGCTTTGACATTACCTTGGAAACACCAACAAAATCATCTGAACCTGACATGTCACAAGATCAGACCAAAGATATCAGTCAGAAATATGTCCAGCATGACAATGAAGTTAAGACACTTTATCAACTAGGGTCATCTATCTTTGTCAGAGCAGGCTTTCTTGCAGATGGAAATATTACAAGTGACAGTATCCACATACCTAATGATGGGTTAACATCTTGCTTTCAAAACAACAAATACCCCATCGCAAATAGAATCTGTCAAAGCATGCAATATCAAGGCAAAGGACTAGGCATACACGAGTAAGGCATTCTAGAACCAATACAACTTCAGGAAAATTACAGACATCAAGGTCTTGGCTATTCCTCAGATAGCAAATCAAATGATGTCAGTGGTACCTCCTTGATACTGGGGGCAACTTTGTCAGATATAAACATCAAAATGGATTCCATGAGAAATCCTTGTCATAAGATTGTTGCCAACATCCCATCCACCCACACCATGAACCGTCATTCCATCATAAATAAACCTTCCCTTTGGGACCAACAAAAAAAAAAGTCTTACAAGTCAAAAGATCAAAATCAAATGTCAAAGGCCATTGAATCAAACAAAAGGACAAGTGGACAAATGAAATTAAAATGGATCCCAAAGTAAGATGGATCAAACAAAGACACCAAGTCAAATACAAAAGTCAATCACAATGTGGAGCCACAAGACAAGAGGACTCCCACATACAACAAGTGTCCACCTCCTTCAAAATGGTCATCAAACATGTCATCTAAAACTGTTGGTTCCAAACATCATCCCTCCAAAATCCATCATCCACCATCCCAAGTTTGGAAAATAAAAAGTCATTCATCCAAATGTCCAAACAACCTTTCCACATCTACCATCATCTGTCATAATCCTACATCTTGCCTAAAGTCCAAAAATACCACATCACAAATCCGTCACATCATGGCAACAACTCTTTACCACAAGGACTCTCATGGCACTCTATTGCAATGTGCGTATTTTGATAAGGCCAACTCTAGTATCAGAAAGGATCATAATGACATCGATTAGTTGTATACAAGTGCTACGATCCTGCCAAGACAACTCCTTCAGCAAGGTCATTATTGGCATATCATGGCACTAGTCTCGACATCGGCACCGTCAGTGGATTCAGAACAGTCAGTGGTAATCTAAAGCATCCAGGCTATCCATAATATCAAAAACACAAAAAAAAATAAAAAAATAAAAAATCAAAAAATCGTCACCCTAATGAAAACCTGGCAAATAGGCGTCTTGGTGACACCAAAAAAATCAAAAATTCAAGAAAATAGTAAAAAGAAAAATTTCATCCAATGGTGAAAACCTGGAAAATAGGCGCCTTGGATAAGTACCATAATGAAAACCTGGCAAACATGCGTCATATGTAAAATAAATCATCTATGTGGACTCTTACACTTGGGGGGCAAGTCGTCTCATCTCCTAGGCCTTCCTCTTGGCATTGACATTCAACCATTTAATCCATCTCGTTCCCACCTATCTTGGTCTTGACATAAAACTGGCACACATAAATCATGCTTTGGGAAAACTCTTGACATGTCTATCCTTCGGTCATACATGATTCACGAAACATCATGTCATTTTTTCCTTAGATGACATAGTCCTTGAAAATCATATGACAATTCCCTTAGTCTCATGTCTCCCATTCTTTACCAAGGCCACCCCTATCCTTTCATGCTTGTCACCTATCTTGGCTTTCTCTTGTCAAATGGTCTAAGGATAATCATCATCCCATCTAGTCCTAACCAAGTCATTCCAAATGCAACGAGTCTAATCCATACAAACACATTATCCAAAATGTTACTTGACTGCGTTCCTGAACCGATTGTAGACCTCCATACTTTCGTCACATTATCGTCATTGTCCTCACGTTGTTTTGGGATGCGTCCTTCCCACGTCAAACAACGTTGTCATCACATGTCAATTGGTATTCAGATTGACTAGGAGCACAATCATGTTTGTCCTTGGATTCTCATGTGTAGGCATCAATCATATGCATTTGTCACGATCCTCTTAAACGTCAAAATCCAAAAAATCATCAAACGTCAAAAAGACAAAAACATCATAAAATGTCCTAAAAAAAGACAAAAAAATCATAAAATGTCCTAAAGAAAGACCAAAAACATCATAAAATGTCCTGAAGAAAGACCAAAAAAATCATAAAACATCCTGAAGAAAAACAAAAAAATATCCAAATCAATGTCAAAATCCTAAAAATGGAGTCAAATTCAGTCATGTCAGTCAGTCCATGTCATTGTCGAACTACGTTGTCTCTGCGCATTTGCTACATAGGCAAGGCCATCAATCGATGAGTCCCTAGACATTAGGTCAGTCCTTTTAGGTTGGTCCAAATAAAATCATGGAATTTGTCACAATCGTCACATTGGTCAAATAAGTTAGACATGGTGAAACTCAAACACAAGATAGTCATTCGAAATGCCAAAGTCAAAATTGATTAAAATCAAACAACATAAGCCAATCAATCATACAGTCAACATCAGTCAACTTTCCAAAACATATTACTCATAACAATGTCAGTCTTGTCACTCTTTGGTCCTCTCTAAGATGTGTCCTTCTTGGAGTTAGACCTCGTCAAAATGTCCTTTGCCTTTTTAGGATTTGTCCTTGACAATAGACCCTGTGAAACCGTCAACACCGTCAAATTGGCAAAGCTCTTAAACTGTCAAAACTGTCAAACCGACAAGAATTCAATCTTTGGCAAACAAACATTGGCAAACAAAATTAAATGGCTATTAATTTTTCTGGTCTATCTTGTCTTATATTTTGACTATTTTGTCTATTTTTGTCTTATATTTTTACTGTCTTGTCTTTTTGGTTATGTTACTAGCTACCTCGAGGATGTCCCATGAAGGATTTAGAGGTGTGATGACGTCTCTTGGCCTATTTTATTTTCTTTGACTGATGTCTATAGATTGTCTCGAGAAAAAGACTGGGGCAACATGACCCTTAGTATGAGTTAGGACATTCCTTGTCTGTGACTGTCTATTTTTCAAGTGGATGACCTTGCACACCTTGGTCTATGTCATATCATGGTGTTTGTTGTCCATTTGTGTCATTTTTACTGCCCAATGATGATTAAGAGCAATAAATATTAAAGTCCTATGGTAAAATTTTGAAAGATTTGGTCTAGGAACCAACATGCATCTTCTTTACTCTTGTCATCTTCTCTCACTCATCTCATATAGGCATTGCATCCATATCATCATCCATATCTTTTGCACTAACATTTCTTTGTCTCTTCATATTCTAGTCTTCTCATTAATTTTGAGAGCACACCCATGTTCTTGGAACCTGTCTGTCCTCTCGAGGGGGCATACCGTAACCCTCGTCGTCATTCTTCCTCATCTTTTTGCACTGGGGCATATTTTTGACTTATCTTCTTTGTCACAATGCTACATGCTACATTTTCATGACAAAGAGGGGCAAAATGTAGACACTTAAAATGACCTAGGCCCTGCAAGCTTCATTTCTACCACTTTCTCGCCCCTAGCATAATTAAGACATTTAATTATGTCCTTAATCCACATTCGACTATTAATTAAATAATTTATAATTGTTTAATTAATTCATATCTTTGTATTCTTCATGATTATTAAATAAATAAATTTTATTTATTTATTAAATACGTCATTAATTGTCTAAGTCTTCCCTTAATTAAATAAATTTCTTAATTTATTTAATTACCCTTCATCATATATTTCTTCCTGATTATTAAATAAATCAGTTTTATTTATTTATTTAATATGTCACTAACTATCATAATTAAATGAATTGATTAATTTATTTAATTAATTAATCTTATCCTCTAAAATTAAATAATTATATTTAATTATTTAATTTCCAATTAATATTCCTCTCATTTTAAATAAATCAATTATTTAAAATGTCATCACTTTAACTCATTACCCATTTTGGTAAATAATCTAAAAAAGATTATTTATTGTCTCACAAAATCATTATTATTCTTGAATTAATTTAATTCAAAATAGTAACTAATCTTCCAAAAATCAAGTAATCGGGCAGATTCTTGATTTTTCAAATTTGATCTTCAGTCCAACTCTTATCTTCTTGATTTTTCGAATCTCACAAATCAGGCAGTCTTTATCTTCTTGATTGTCGAAAATCTTTATTTTCTAATTAATTTATCTCATTTATTCTCCACCGCCGATTTGATTTTCTTAGATGACATCTTGACCGCTCACTTAAGGATTTTTCCCTAACCCTGTTTAGGGATTGTCAGATTAAATCTGGGCCTCTGATTTTAGGTCTTTGTCAGAAGTCAATCTCGTCCATCCATTCAAAATGGCATTTTCTATAAAATGCTATTTTGCTCTCATTTCTAGATTACACACATAGATTACAATATTATGGCATATTAATACTTAGATTAATTTGGAATTTTAAAGTCATTTTTATCATAGTCATTTAGGCATAGGCATTAGGCATTTGTGCAAATCCTTCAAAGCTTGGTGTAGGACATAGACGTTTATTTGTAGATTGCTCACACGACGAATCTGAGGGCAACACGTCAACCAACAAGCAAGAAGGTACTATCAAGGTGAATCATGGAAACTCATGCGAATCAAAGGTATAATTGTACTTGTTTTCATTGTTCTTGATAGGATCTTTGGATTACATGCTTTATGTGTTAGTTTATCTCACAATCTAATCCTCAAAATAAATCCATTGATATAGTCTTTTATATATTTTACATTACACAAAATTATATAAAAAATAAATATAAATATTTTAAACTTAAAAAAAAAAAACTCAAAAATAAAATTTGTTGGGAAGCCCGAAAACCCAATGATTGCAACACAATAGAAGAAACCACATGCCCTTTGAAATCTTGTTTTTTTTTGTGGGTAACACCAAGTGGATAACAGGTGGGTAACTCCAAGCAGTTAGCAGTTTCGAGTAAAGTTTAGCCAAAGGGTGCTTTGGCTTTTCTTAGTGGAAAGATCACATAGTAGTAGGAAACCAAGGGTTCCACTCAGTGGAAGGCAGGCCCTAAAATATGAGTAAGAGCAATTTTTATTCGTGGAAAGGAGGTTTTCAGTGGCAGGGTTTCTGTGGTCATCGTGCATGGGGACACAAAGTGGCAACTAATAGTCACGTGGGTCATAGGTTGCATTCCAATAGGGACAGGTTTGAAACAAGCTGAAACTACTTTGTGATTCTTTTTAAGGTTTTTTTTCTTTCTTTTGAAAATCTAGGCAAATCAAATCATTCCAAAGCATGATGGTTAAAAAGGGGGGTCTGAAGGAAATTTTAGATCTTGTATACCAAGGTTCCATGGTAGAACAACATAATCTTCAAATGAAATCAAACATCAAAATACCTTGGAGTTGGTTGGTTATGTGGGGAACAACTCCCAAAATACAGAAGGCATCCAAACACATTTGAATGGTTCTGTGGTTAATTTTTTTTTACCCACAGAATCTAAGATCTCCTTTGGTTCACACCTTTCACGTAGCAAGTGGGTTTATGAATTCTTATAACAACAGCTCAGTAGGGGACTTAATAGGTGCTTGGGGCTCATGCATACTAGTAACCCCAAAAGAATTCATAGAGGACACAAAGGAAAATATGGTTTTCATAAATGCCAAACAATACAAAGGTATCCTAAGGTGTAGGAAAGCCCAAAAAATAAGGCAGACTCAAAGGAAAAAAATTACCATGATAAATTACCAAAAGTCCATATCAGTAATCCGCAGGCATCCAGTAAGACATTTCAAATGGGAGAAAAGAAAAGTGTGCAAGTTAAGAATAAAAGAATTGATAACTAGGGGGAAATTTTGGAGAATCTCAAATCAATGGTGAATAAAACAAGTGGGCACACTACAAAAAAAGGTTTCAAAGAGGTTTCACCTCAAGAAAATAAAGAGAATTACAACCCTACTTCCACACCTTTAATGTGGTCATCGGATTTATATGTGGAAGAACTCATGAGCATAAAAAAGAGGCTTGAGATTTTAGAAGCAAAAGGGTTGTGTGAAGACAACAAGGAAAAGGAAGCTATAGAATCCAGGTGCAAAATTGAAACAAAAAATAAGGCGCTCAAAGAGAAAATCTTAAACCTACAAGTTAACATGGAAAGGGGGAAACAAGAATTGATTTCAATAAAACAAGAATTGGATCAATTGAAAATAACAAGTAATAAGAAGTTGGAAATGGAAAAGGGAGATGACACGTTTCAAATAAAATAAAGGAGATTCAATCAGCATTGGTGGACATGGAAACGAAAGAAAACCAATTAAAAAGCTATATAGAAGAGGCCAAACCATGGTCACAAGTTGTAAGAAAATCATCAAACAAACAAAATGAAATCATAGAAAGGAAAATCAAGACACAAATAAGAGAAGAAAATGACAAAGTAAGGCTGCAAATATTATAATCAAGGGATTGAAAGACTTCGGTGAAAAGGAGAGAACCAACATTATAGCAAGAGACTTCCTTAGAGACGAGCTGAAGTGGACATGGCAGATTCAAAAAGCGAACAAATTTGGAAAGAAAATAGAGGGAGGAAGAGATATGCATGTAAGAATTGTCATGAAGAATATATGGAAAAAAAATGCAATTCTAAGGAACAAGGGGTTACTCAAAGGCACACACATCCACCTAGACGAAGATTTGACCTTTGTCCAACAAGAAGCACAAAGGAAAGAATGGGAGAAATTGAAAATAATAAGGAATGAAGGAAAGTGGGCTTGGCTGGAAAATGGGGTTGCTCAAATCAACTATCACATACCAAACAAGAAATAGGGACTAGGGGCCCCATGGGATTACCTACATATAGTGAGCTGGAACTATAGAGGTTATCCATGGAGAAGAGGACCGAGTTTGGGGCCCATAGCGGAAGGGAAGGACATTATTATCCTTACTGAGACACATGAACATGATGGTTACAAAGTTCCATATTTTGAAGGTTACAAGAAAATTTCAGTTTGGAATAAAGGAAGTGAAATAGGCAAAGGGCATGGGGGTGTAACATTTTTGATTAAAGAGAGTTGGGGTGGAATTGTAAAAGTCAAGAAAGAAGATCCAAATAAGCAATACATATGGCTTCAAATAATAGATAATGGGGTTACGTTCAGATTGGTTGCTTGTTATTTTGCTCCACAAAACTCTAAGATCTATAAAAGGAGAAAATTAGATAGTGAAGATCCATCTGCCTCTTTAAAAAAAGACATTTCACTATCTAGCACCTTGGGGGAAATTGTTCTATTAGGTGAATTTAATGCAAGAACATCTAAAAATCAATTTCTTCAGCTGAATAATGAAGATTAGGGAAACAACAATCCTTTATGGTTGGAAGAGGAAGAAGATCAACCATGGGAAAGAACATCACAAGACAGTAATGGGAATGTTTCTCACTTTAAAGCAGAATTATTAGGGATCTGCAACTTATATAACTTGGTTATTTGCAATGGCATGGAATTTTGGCCCACTTCTGGCATTATCACGTGCAAAACTTATAATGGCCAAAGTGTGGTGGACTATGTAATTTGCTCTCATACTTTTATTTCTAGAGTTTTGGTGTTTGAGTTTGGAGAATGTCCCCTTGAGATGAAATTTGACCATGCACCTTTGTTTGTGAAACTTGGAATTGTCTCAAACAACCAACATGATAAACAGGTCCACCACAAGCAAATGAAAGTATTCCTAAAGGTAAAATAGTCATGAATTAGGAAAATTAGGGTCTCTTTAATGCTGCTTTAGAGCATCACTTACTTGAAATGGAGAATAACATAGGGGGAAAAGCTGCCAATGGGACTAGTGGTCATATTTGCAGAATTTTTTTGATTCCTCTAATTCATAAGGCCTTAGTTGCTTGTAAAAGATCTCTCCCAAAGAAAGGGGCTGAAAACACTTTTCTGGCCAACCTATGGTATGATGAATAGTGTAAGGCTTCCAAGAGAACTTTGAAAGAGAATGGGTTGAACAAAGAAAACAAGAAGAAATATGAGAAGTTGGTGCAAAAAAGAATGAAAATTATGTAAACACAAGAAAGAAAGAGCTAATTTCTCTTAGAAAGCACAATCCCAAAGGTTTTTCGAGGGAGTTACAACAAAAGAGAAAAAAATTTGAGAATAAAATAACAGGTGTGCAATGGTTAGATTATGCAAAGTGTCTTTATGAGAGGACCCAAGGGAAGAATTCTCCTCCCATAGTTAACACGTCAATGAAGCTCTTCACAGTTGAAGATATCAAACATGGTATAAAGAATTTAGCAAATGGGAAAGCGCTCGAAACAGATGAGTTTCAAGTTGAATTTTTAAAGTTGGGAGTTGAAATCCTTGCTCCCCACATCAAAAGGATGTTCAATGATGTCACCCATGATGGTTTTCCATTAGAATGGACAACTAGTGTCGTCATCCCTCTCTACAAAAGTGGCGATATCAATAACCCATCTAATTACTGCACTATTATGGTGAATCTTATTCTTGGCAAGCTTTTTGGGAGCATGTTAGAGCGTATAATTAGCAGCTAGGTGGAAAAAGAAGGAAAGAGAGCAAAGGGGCAGGTTGGATTTAGGCCTAAATACTCTACCATTGACCACTACATCACTCTTATGCACCTAATTGAAAAAATATGGGACACTTAGGGTGAAGAAACTTTTTGTTGCTTTGTTGATTTTAAAAAATCCTTTGATATAGTGCCTAGAGACAAACTATGGAATAGAATGGATGAGCTATGTATACCAGATGAATATAGGGCTACAATACATAGAGTTTATGAGCAGGTTAGAGATAAAATAAGAACAAGTGAAGGTATGTCTAAATTTTTTGGAAGTGATATTGCGGTCAAACAGGGTTGTCCTTTATCCCCCACTCTTTTTGGGCTATACATTGATAAACTAGAAGATTGGTTAAACGAAACTGGTGAGGGGGGCACTCAGTTGGTGGGTTATGTGGTGAAGTTGCTGCTATATGTAGATGATCTTATCTTAATCTTAAAAACTACCCATGGTTTGAGGAGTATTTTGAAGGCCTTGGATCTTTTCTGTTAGGGAGTTGGAATGCAAGTGAACACTACCAAGACTAAAATCATGATCTTCTCCCTAAAGAAGAAAAGGATTCAAGATAACTTCCTTTTTAAAGGTAGCCCCTTGGAGATAGTGAATGAATACAGGTACCTTGGGATGGATTTTCATTATAAGCTCAACTGAGAGACTAGTAGAACAAAAAGGAAACAAGGGGGTTGGAAAGATTCTTACTTCAAAACAGGTGTAGGAAAGCTAAACTTTGGGATTGGAAAACCAAGAAAACCCTCTTTGGTTTGCTGGTAACGCCAGTGGTTCTCTATGACTGTGAAGTTTGGGGAAAAAAAATGTAAAAGTATAGGTGGAGATAGTTAGAAAGAATCCAAAAGCACATGATCACTTCCAACCTCAAAGTCAAAACCACGGTCCCTTATGAAATTCTCTTGGCTGAATTGGGAACCTTACCTTTGGAGGTGTCGGCTATAACTTTCTTGCTAAACTATCTAAAGAAGGTTGAGAACATGGATAACCACCATTGGCCCAAAGTGGTTGCGAAGGAGGTTTTAGGCTGCAAAAAGAAAACATGAATGAAACAAAATAACAAATGGTTGAGAAAATGGGACATCAACTTGCATGATTGTCCTAACACTAATGAGGAAATTAAAAATTATGTCACAAAAAAGTTCTTGGTTGCCATGTGGACAAAGTAGATTGGGCAAAAGAAAGCTCACTATGTCAAAGAGTTCAAACCAACTTGGGAGCACAAATATAACACTTATTCAGGTGCTGCTATTAAGGGTAAAGCAAGGTTGCTAATAGCTCAGTTAGGTCCGAGACACATCATCTTAGGTGTGAAATCAGAAGGTGGACTATACCTAAGGAAGTGTGGGAGGAAAAATTTGCATGTTTTGTAGCAAAGGGGTGGTGGAGAAAGAATGGAATTTTATCATGGAGTGCACGGTGTATGAGGATATTCATAGTCAATATGAAGGAAATTTGAAGATTGACAACCTACATGATCTATTTGACGAAGAAAAAATTATCAAGACTGCTAGTTTTCTGATCAAAATTCATAGTAGAAGATCCAACATCAAAAATAATTTGGAGATTTCATAGTATTGTGGTTCTCAATCCCTTAGACTTTTGGTCATCCCTCATTCATTCATTCATTTTTGGAGAAAAACAATTTGGGCATATTCAACCATCAATTGGAGAGCTATTACCTAACCCCCTTCAATAACAAGGGTTCAATTCTAATAAAAGGATTTGTTTCCAAAGCCCTACCATTTCTATATGAAATGCCATGCCAATTTTTTGCTTCGACATGTAGGTATTCAATGTGGAATGCTCTAGTATAGGGGTTGGATTTAATGTTAGTACTTATTTGGATTCCTAAAGAAAAAATTCAAGTGCCTTCTTTGGACCAAGGCTTTGTAAAGGAAAAAGTTGAACATCTTGGATTGAATGACATCACTTCTTCAGATTGAGAGTTTCTAAACTAAAATATTCAAAATCAGAAAGAGGTGCTAAATTTAGAGGGAAAACTTCATGAGGAATATGGGTTAGAAGAGTGGCTAAATTTAGGGTTACCCCAAATAGGACAAGCAAGGGAACCATCTGATAGAGTTGGGCAACAACCATCTAGCATTTTGGATGTACATTTAATTATTTATTAATTAATTGTTTATTGTGAATTTCAATTATTTAATAAATACAATAAATATGAATTCAAAATGTGAGATAGACAATAAATTAGTGGTTCTTCAATAGAGTTTATTTATTTTCAGATAAAGAGGAAGTTTAATTTTAACAATTTCAATAGTCATTTGTTAATCAACTTTTCATTTTCGTATTTGTCAATTAATGATAAAAACATGTACTCAAAATTATTTTTGATTAGAATAACCTAAAGTTGCACAAATTTTCTATCACAGTATTGTACAAAGTGGCAAGCATGCATTTTGAGCTTTGTGGAATGCACTTCAAGCTCTATGGATTGAATATGCACCTTTCAACCCATTAAATTATGTGCAATGCTTTTTCAACCCTTTGAACTCCTATAGAACATGTTGGATGCACCATGGTCACAAAAGTTTAGGTATGCTTTTAAATGGTATGCTTTTTATTAGTAGTACCATTGCCATGATTTTCCATAGTGTTCATCGGATATGTTGGATGCATTATGGTCATAGGAGTTTAGAATATAATAGAAGATTTTAATGTCTACAAGGTTAAGATAGTTTATGGTGTTGGTTATTTTTTTAGAACCAAACTTAATCTTACCATATACTTATGAATTTTCTAGAATTCAATAATAAGCTTAGGCAAGGATTGGCCAACGAACAAGTAAAGGACTGCTAGGCCTCAACTTCTACTCTTCAGGCTTTGTGAAACGCAAGAGGATGATCCTGACAATGTTTATATGATACTCTTGTGCCATTTTATCATGAACATTGGAACAAACGGATTCCTATTGGGTGCAAATAGAATAAAATCTCTAAGGATTTGGTTGACCCTTTAACAAGTTGTTATCTAAAGCAAGGAATGAATGGTACTTCCTACCATTTTACTACAATAATAGGTGTGCCAAAAATTTTAATTAAAATTTGTGTTTTTTATCAAGTACGGGCAGGATCACTAACATTAAAGATAACCAAATAAATGGACCAGTGCCTTATCTATGGGCAACAGACTCACACTTTCAATAAACTATAATACATCAACAATGGAAACAAGTATTTAGAGACTATTGTGTATTTTTTTGCAACATACAACTCGATGCATCCAAAAATAGAAACTTCTTAATAATCCTTGAACTTAACTTACAAATCTATGATCTCATTTAATGAATTATTTAGCTCTTTGAACTAAAGAAAAAACAAAATCACACATTCAACTAGAGTGGTTGAAGACAAATAAAAGAACCTTCATCCCTTTATTCATAATTTGAAAGGAAAAATACAGAGGAGAGAAACTAATTCTAGAACTTTCAATTATCCTTCACATTCCATTGCTACTATAAAACCATTACCCTCATTACAAATCTGAATGCATTCCTAAGAATTGACACTAATCTATTTCTCTATGCTTAAAAATACAAAATAACTCTTACATGAGCTCAAAATTTGCTTAACCATCAAAATACCCATGGAATTGGTCTTGAATTCCCATTTATAGAAACATGGGAGCAACAAGCATCAAGCCAAATTACAATTAAAGTCACATTTTCATTTGACACACATTTCATTTTAATTTCAACATTCCCTAGACAGTTATATTTTCACCTTTGATAGTGGGGAGAAAACATATAAGACAAAAAATATTTTCATTTATTGAAGGAGATACATCCAACTTCCAAAAGGCATATTTCATTCATTGCAACAACACCAAAATATCTTCTTCATGAGCCAATAGTATTAACCATGTGCATTCCCAATCAACAAAACTCTAAAAGCATGAAAAACAATAGAAAAATATAAAATTGACCCATCCAAGTCAACATTTGTGCCACCAATTTCCATGTTGGGGAGAGAAATATTTTGCAATACTTCAACAAAATCCTAATCTATAATATTTCTAGGCTATGTGTTGTTTCTCTCCAGTTCTTTAATCACCATGGTTGCAGGTTGCACTCACCATTCCACAGTGCAAATCATTCCTCCAATACGTCCAAGTATTTATTCTTCCAGGCTTGGAATTCATCCTCAATGGGCCAACTAAAGCTCTCATGACTCTATTAGCCTTTTGTCTATAAGGTGAATATTTGGTAACAACCTGATTGGCTTCCTTATCAAAATTTTCTAGGACAATCTATGCATGGGCCAACATGTTCATGTTCCTCTTTAGCATACCCATATCATGCTTCTGAAAAATCGAAGCAACTTGACTTTAAATGACCTCATTAGTTTCCTTTCTTTAGTCCTACAGGGTTTTGATGTTACCATCATCCCTTAAAATGGATGATAAGAGACCATGATGCATTTCATGAGAGTTATTGACCGATTCCTTTATCCTGGTCTCCAAAGGTTCTATATTTCCCCTAAACTCTTGAATTTTATTCTTAATTTGAATAGTGGGCTGAAGCTTCTCAGGGGGGTTAATATCCCGCTTGGCTTTGATTGGCATCATTCTCAACTCTTGCAACTTGGGGATCCATGTCTCCATAAGTGGAATATTTTTCTCCTTATCATTGTCAAAATTATTTATATCAAGTTACTTCATGGAGGAATAGCTATCATGAAGGTTCAATTTGTTAATAACCCCTCTGTTTAGATGCTCCAAGACTATAGTGACAATCTTCATATTACTAAAAAATATTTCCCTATTGTGATTGTCACATTTTTTTTTGTAATCACTTAGTTGATTAAGAAACTCCTCCTTGCTGGCACCTTCCTCTGTTTGTGGTACTTCTGATGTATATAGCTCTATCACTAAAATGGGTATAGTTCCCATATTATATGACACAATTTCCCATGAGGAACTTGTTGAAGGGGTATAATTAGTAGGTGTTGGCTCATGTGAAGCAATAGGGGAGGCAACATCAACCTGATTTAGATCTTTTGATTGCAAGTTTTGCAATTTATCCTTGAATAATGCTATCTCTATTTGCAACTACATTTTTTGGTGTTCAGTCTTTCCATAATCAACCAACAAGTCAATGTATTGCTTCCTAAACTACTCCTTCTTTGTAGTTACTGACTCCACTATGGCTTTTGTAAACTGAGCAACATTCACTAACATTGTTGCTTCCTGAAGAGTTGATGTCTTTGACACTCTATTATCAAGCCTCCACTATAGTCTAGTGCAGGCTTTGCAATGTTAGGATTTCTTGTACTTGGAGCTAAGGTCCATATAGCCAATGTATCCCACTTCTCACTGAATGCAGATCCTTGTAGTACAATTTTAGCTTCCTCCTCTAAATTATATAGAGGTATATCGCACCTTTTTATCATATCAAAGGAAATGGTAGAGGCTAGATCCCATTATGGCAACAACAAAACACCACTGTTCCTTACTAGTGCTCTACCTTCTGCTATAGTCATTCCATGAAATTTGGCTTTCATTTCCTTCAGGACCTATGCTTGAATAGTTGGCTCAGGAAACTCTAGATGAAGGCTTCTTTGCTTAGCCACAATAGTAACATATTCATCCTTCTTAGCCATGTAGGAAAACTCCATGAAAGCTTGGGATTTTACAAATGAGTCATCATCCATGAATGTTGTGCATGCTTCAACCCTGACATCATCAGTGTTATTTATCCCAGTGAGGTCAACCTTGCTCAACCTCATACCCAAATGTTGTTTCACAATCACTACCAGTGCAGAAGGAATTCACTGTTGAATTTCCTACTTAGATACCCAAATCTCTTCATTAGATTCATCATCATCATAATCCACCAAACTTGTTGATTTGACCTTTTGATTTTTCAATGGTGGCTCTTTTGGTGGTGAGGTATGTTGTAATGGGGAATCAACATCCACAATTTCAAGCCCAATTGACCTTAGAGGAAATGGTTGTGGCATTTGTGGCACTAGAGAAGAAACTCTTTGCTCCTCTTGTTGAGAGGAAACAACAACTGCGTCATCTTTCTTTGCTTTGTTTTTCTCCTTATAAAAAACTTTATTTTTTGTTCCTTAGGAGGATGATTTGTAGGCCTTTCCTCCATAACAGGGATTTCTCCTCCACCCTATTCCTCTTCCATGGGGGCTTTCCCTTTATCCTGAATCATCCTTTCACCTTCTAAGTGACCAACCATAGTTTCAAAATTCTAGAACACATGTTCCATTCTTTGAATTATATTGGGGATTTCTACAAGACCAGTGAATTCAGGGTCCTTTTCCCTTACCTTGCGTTGCATTTTGTTAAAAGCAATCCATTTTTATTTTCTATCATCTTGCTTCAAAAGATCAAAGATATTCCTTATTACATCCTCAGGGTACTGGAAAATATGCTCAAACTTGGAACTCTTGTTCCTTAACTTTAACCAGGCTACGAAACCTTTAGGATCATGATACTCCCTTGCCCCTGCTCTTTTCATGTGAAAAGTTTTGAGTATATAATTTATATTATTCCAACCTCCTTTAATCATTAAAAAATCAGAAAAGCATGTGTATGAAGGGAAGAATGTTCCTTTTCCTTGATCCTTCAAATGCTTGTTCTCCAACTGGTGCATCACTTTAAGAAACCCAATTCTTTCTGGCACACATCTAGGAAATAAGTGAGGTGAGATAGTAGCACCATACACTCTCAAAACAATATATGCAAGATAAGGGATAACATCTCCCCAATTATGATCAATCCCCAATTCAAGCCTCCTATCCTTAGGTCTCAGGAGATCATGTAGGGCCTTGGGAATTCTTGGTACATTCATAGCCGAAGCTCTTATGAACTTGGAGGCAAACAAATTCTCAAATATCACATATTCAAATTTTATGTCATCTTTATCTAGGAAAGTGGTCCAACATTAGACCAAAAATTCCAAATTACCCTCTGCCCTATCTAGTGTCATATTCTTCCCAAAGTAAGATGCACCTTTGAACAAAAATATGTGCACGAGCAATGAATACCAACTGAATATTATTCCCACCTCACCCTTCTTCAACTTTGCCAAACCCTCATGAATTTTCTCTGCAAGAAACCCCCCATAATCATATATTGTGCAATAATGGGGGTGCTAGATTTGGGCCTCCAAATACATCCATGGCATGGGATTTCTAGTGATCGGGTCATAGCCAATTATCTGAAAAATGGAGTAGAAAGTTCTTTGGAAATAAGGGACAAAATAATTAACATGATAGGGCTCTTTATCAAATGGTCCCAATGTAACCCTTCGACCCTAATCTTTGCTAGGTATTTCAGAAATATATGGACTTTAAATGAATGTCTAGTCTTCTCATATTCCTACCTAAGATCCTTTTCATTAATCTGAACCAGGTCCTCACTCCACTCAGTGAGCTTGAAAATACAAGCAATATCTTCCTTAGTGAATTTAACCATGTCAATTCTGTCAAAGGACCTCACAGTCCTGGTGACTGGGTCATAATTGACAGCTATTGCTTTTAACAAATCAATATCTAGGTATAAATTTGACACAACCAACTTTTCTAAGTCAAGATTCTAGGGGTTACCAACTAGAACACCATAATTTCTATTTCCAAACCAGCCACTGAACAATTCCCATCCAATGAAAGGCAATGTGGCGTCCCTAATAGTACTATACTTTTTGACTAGGCCCTCAACTACTTGTGTACTCTAAAAAATCAACTGACCCTTAGGTTTTTCATTGGTTGAGGGTGGAAGTTGGTCAGCTAGGTCCTGACTGAAAGGTCTTTTGGAGCCAAAGGCCTCCCCTTTTGATGAAGATGCTTTTAGTTTAGGAGCGATGACTCAAGGCTTTCTATAAAATAGGGTTTTTGATTTCACAAAATAAAACATATGACTTCGAACAAGGGTTTGACACAAAGAATAGCAATGCAAGACTGACTAATTATTTGAAATGAACATCAAATCTTAAAAGAAATGTAAGAACAAGAAAATCCTAGAGATAGAATGATAGAGGGAGTATAATTGATTAAGTTTTCAATAATTTCAAAAGGTAGGACATTATACCAACTTACTAGCTTGGCACGAGCGTAAAAACCTAAATCTGACATCAAACGGGCTTGAAAATTGATGAGGGCCAAGCTGCTCAAAACCACACAAATCACAACAATAGATACCAACATAGAAGATGCAAGAGAAAAAAAAGCTACTTTCAATTATTTTCAGAAAATAAATTACAGATACAAAACTTACATGCTATAGCCTCATGGACTTGATTCATTACAATAAAATCAACTCTGTAAAGAAAATATATTATTCAGAGCCACAATCTGCACTATTGGAGCCACCTTCTACAATCCCCACTTAACCCTTTTTATTTTACCCAATAACCACCCTAAAATATTCTAGAAAGTTCAACTTTCCCTTTTTTTTTGGTGCCAAAAGTGTCGCCATTTGATTTTTGGCCTAGGAAGAAATCTTAATGAAATTCACTTTTTAGATGGGCAACTTCACGAGGCCATAATTTTTGATTAGTGTGTCCAATTTTCTATTATTGCAAATCGTTGGAAAGCTCTCAAAGAGATCTACAACATGTGAATCCATTGTAGGTTAGTTCGCCAACTTTTTGAGCTATTTCGAGGCCTCTAAAGTCTTCATATCTGAAATTGAAGCTGTATTGGAGAAATTTATCAGGATGAAAACTTTAATATCTCCCAAACCATGTAGGGAATTGAGGTGATTCTTTCACTACTGATTTTTTTTTTAGTTCTGCTCCTTGGGGTAAATTTTTAGGTCCATATGAGCCCGTTTAGGCCGACTTACTAAAAATAGTGTCTATTTTTTGCTATTTTTGACACCTTACTATCTTACAACTCGTAAGTGCCATCATGGGAATAAAAAAAAACAAAGAAAATAAATAAATTTTTTTTTTTGGGTGATGCAAGATTTCCCTACATTGCTGGATGCTCCTACATAAAAAATGCATCACGAGTTTCCCTGGATACATGGAATTTTTATCAATTCTCAATTGTGCTTTAAAACAAGTTTTAAAAGCCTTACAATCTCTTAATTTGGTAGCTTGGAATCCTATCCACCATTATGGATTTCCCACATGAACCAGAATGACTCACTTGCCCTCAATCTCAACTTTGAATACTATCCATTGATCTTGCAACAAAATGAAATGACCAACGGTTCAGATTGAGTCAATGTAGTTTAAAAAATTTAACTGTGAGCAACTGTTTCCATCATCCAACCAAAACCAGCCATGTGGAACCACTTCCCAATGATCCACGGGCTCCACCATCTCATTGTCATTGAAGTAAGAGATCACGTGTCAGCTTCCCTACTCCCTCATGAATACTTAACCCTTGTGTAACTTTTATCAACGAGAAGATAGGGAAGGGCCGAGATTAAATCTCCCACCTTCAACATGTGTGTGTCTTAGTTCACGAGCTTACATTCCTATGCACATAATCCCTTGGCACATCCGATGCCCATGATTAAAAGATCCATTTTTTGTTACAACACGTGCCTCTAAAAATCCCTTTAGCAACAAATACTTTAACACCTTCAATCTGTGGTAAAATATTTCATTAATATTTGTCCATCTCCTAATGTTTCCTTTGTAAATCAGGTAACACCACACAACATTCTCCTACTTCCCCGTTGAGAGATGGGAGGTAGAGGCGGGTCCCTCACAGGATGGTGGGGAGCAGTTGATATTATCCCACATCATCTGCCCTCAACCGTCGATCTCATCCAAATGGAGTGCTTGCTTCCTTCACCACCCGGTGGGTCCATCTGGCAATGGGACATGAACCATCCACTCACTTCCCTGTGATAATGCTTAAAAGCCAAAAGAAATCAAACGGGGAGGTGGGGAATGACCTAGATGTAGTTACATCATTTCATGACCACTGTTGCTATGCTCCATCTCACCACCTTCAGAATTTTCAATGATGTCAGTCCCTCTTGTGCAAAAGATATGTGGAACTCACCTACCATCCCGTGATAATATTTTAATGCAAAACAAAATCAAACGGGGGCATAGGGAGTGGCTAGGATGCGCTCTTGGTGATTAAACAATCCTCATAAAACAAGAAATTTGGACATGCCAATTGTTAGTTCATAAAAAGGGACCATAACTAGGCAAATCAATGGGCGAGGACATAAAACCTTAGGATAAAACTTAGGATCTAACAAATATTTCAATGATTTGCTACCCACATAGTGTAAAGGCAACATTTTTATAAGATAATGGGTAATGATGGGGAGTCTAGAACTCAGGGGCCGGTCAATAAAATGAGTTAAAAGGCAAAAGTCACAACTTAGTTGACCGAGAACTGGTGACAGGAGGTCAACGGAAAATTAGAACATTGGAAAAGGATGCGGGGTTAAGGTCTTTTGGAAAGGGTTTTAGCAATTCATTAAACCCTAAGGCATGATAACAAGAGAAAACCTCAGCCCAGAAACATGAAACCAGCCAGGGTTTGCAAAGTTTTTGGGGGAATACAAAGCATTTTATAAGGGTTCCACTAGTGGCTCCTATTGAGGACCTCTATTCTTCCAAAAAAAAGTGAGATCCAAGAATCTCAGGTTAAGTAGACCAAACACAAAGAACCAAAAACCAAGATCTGCTCACACAAGGCAAGAGAACCGGACCAAAGCAAACCGACATATATACAACATTTACAAGACTGTACAATGATCTCACAAAATAGCCTATTTTCTAGCTAGCTCCAAGAAGCACGTCCACCTGCACACAAGGAAGAGGAAAATTGTTGGGGCTGTATAGGGGCTTGCCTCCGTTAAACCCTCATTTTGGTGTTTCCACCTCCATGGACAATCAAGTTCACAACAACAGAGAAGTATATGATAAAGAAGGAAATGAAGTAAAGAGCACAAAATGTAGAAGTTGAGAAAGCCAACTTCACAGAACCCGAAGATCACCTACATTCAAATAACTTGTCATAGAAAGAAGAGATGGAGACAAAAAAGAAAAGGTGCTCTCCAAGCTTCAAGAGGGATTGCATTAACTGAATGAAATAAAACAAAGAGATCAATCCTTATGAAGGAGATCAAGAAACCCTAATCCGTAACCTAAAAGGGATGCATTTAATAATTAGAATAATTATTAAATGCCTACAAAATGAAAAATAATTTTATCTTAAGAGAAATATAAAATGAAAACACTACCAAATAGTAAGGTGCTACCCAAGAAAATCATAAAGGAGAGGAGTATAAAGCTTACCAACTCCACCAAGACTCACTAGCTAATGGAGGAGAAAATGAGAGGACTCAAGCCCCCGCTGCAATGGAGTTTGTTCTACACTTGCTCTACAAAGTTGACGAAGTGTTGTTGCTAATGCTATGGAGTGAAAAGTGTTGCTTGAAAGCTTAGAAGGAAAGAAGTGAATGCTAGAATGCTTGGAGAGTGATCAAGTTGAGTGCTTAGAGGATGTGTAGAGGATGGAGAAAGAGATGAAATGCATGAAGGAAGAGTAAATTGAAGGAGAGAATGAGGAAACTGACCATATTCGGGTTGGTTAGTTGAAGAGGGCATTGCAAATCGACCTCCAATGGGAAGTGTAATGCCTTTACAGGCTCTAGACGTAGGAATCTGCCAGGATGTAAGCGTGTCACGTAGACATCTATGCATTGTGTGGGTGTCCCCAACAGTTATTCCTTTGTCAACACATAAAATAGACGCCAAGTGGAATGAAGGCATCAGGCTTATGTAAAATTTAACCTTCAAATTTGGTTTTCTAAAGCGAGGAAGGGTAAAAGGGGAATTTGCATAAGGGGTGTAAATTTGCTCTTATACATTTTACCCAGGCACTTTAACGAGCACAGATACTAATGAGTGCTTTGGTAAATTAGATCATAGAAGTAGTAAGGTTAGAAATGTATACTTGAACTGTCAAGGGAGCAGACTGTGATCTAGCGAACTCGAGAGTGTAGGACAAGCAAAGGACTTCATAGCCCCGCAAAACTATGAAGCTGAAGAATGAAAGCATCTTACAGGCCCACAGAGCTGCAAGGAGGAAACCCCCATGATATCTCACATGAAGGAAGCCCTGAAAAGTAAGAACCTCATAGGCCCACAAACTTGCAAGGAAGGTATCCTCCAAGATCTCGCGCATGAAGGAAACGAAGAAAAGTGCCTTACAGACCTGCAAACCCACAAGGAAGCGTCCCCCAAGATCTCTCACATGGAGGAATCCGAGGACATGCCCTATAGACCTACAGACCTACAAGGAAGGTGTCCTTCAAGATCTCTTGCATGAAGGAAACCCAAAGAAGTACCCCACAAACCTGTAGACTTGCAGGGAGGTATCCCCTAAGATCTATCACATGGAGGAAACCCAAAGAAAGCACCCTATAGACCCGCTGACCTATAGGGGAGCCAGCTCCAAGATCTCTTGCATGGAGGAAGCTTAAAGGAAGTGCCCTACAGGCCCACAGACCTATAGGGAGGTATCCCCCAAGATCTCTCACATGGAGGAAACCAAAGGAAAGCAGACTTCACATAGTCAAAAAGCGGCTTCAAAGGCTCACCTGTAAAGTGAAATTTTTATTCATAGATAGAACATGTTAGAAAGTAGCCACACATGGAAGTATGTGGACAGTTACGCAACTCGTCAACAAGTTGGAAAAATTTCAAAGGGGTCCCTTGGGAACCCTAGCATGAAGAAGGGGTCCACTAAAAAAGAAGGTGTTTTCTTTCTTGAATCAATTCATCATCAAGGAATCATTTTGAAAGATGTTCACTTAATCAAGGAATTCAAAAGGAAGAATATTCCCCCATGCAAGGGGGAGATCAAAGCTATTACCACTTTAGAGGAAGGTTCTCGAGTTATTTCTTTGCGAACCCATGATGAAGGAAACATGTTTCGTTAGGGTTTCAAGTCGCGAATGCAATTATTGAAAAAAAGTTTGTGAAGATTCTTGAGGAAAGATTCGTTGGAAACAAATGCATTTTCCAAAAAATCAAAGTGTTGAAGAAGTAGCGTTGTCACACATGAGAGGGACAACTCAAGCAAAGAAGAGAGAAAGATAAAGGAAAAGAAAAAGAGAAAAGAAAACACAAATAAAGGGCACAGGGTTAGTCTGATATTTCAAGGTCAGAATTTCTCATAAATATATATATGTATATATATATATGTATATATATATATGTATATATATATATGTATATATATATATAAATGTATATATATATATGTATATATATATATATATGTATATATATATGTATATATATATGTATATATATATATGTATAGTAATAGTATATAAAATGAATTTTCATCAACCCCCTATTATATCTAACCATGTGAAGAATGCATGAGAAGAAAAAGTAAAAATAAAAAATTGGGTCAACATGGAAGGGAAGCCTAAATGCCCCCAACGCTTTGCATCATCCCCAATTTATCAAAAATAAAGGCACAAATATGGAAGAATGATGACACAAATAAAGGATGGTTTACGACACAAAAACCACACCTATATCCAAGCACCAACAGGGGTGAAGAGGGTCATCCAGGCATACATAGCATGATCAGGTACACATCACAACACACACACACACACACATAATCTAAAGATAAAGAAGAGGCCTCCTGCTAACACTGATCAACCAAGAGGTCATTTGCTTCCCACTCTAGATCATAGGGAGAAGGAGGACAATCTTGCAATGGTGGAATATTAAGAGGAGGAGCGTCTGACCCTCTTGCAACAAGGGCTAAGGAAGAGGGCCCTGCAAGGTCCTCTCCACTGATCTCTTGTGGAACTAAGGTCAACAATTTTTCAAAGATCACCGACAAGGATAGAACCTCATCCAGAGAGTTAAACATGCACTTCAAAGGAGTGCCATGTTTTACCTCAATAGACGGAGAAGGTTGCACCTGAGATTCACTGATAGGCTCGCTGAGTGATTCAAGAGTGGTGATGAACTCGGGGGAGGCCGAGACTAGTTCTATCGTTAGGATAGAACAAGTCAACACAAAACCACCTTTTAGAGAAGGTGGGATCCTCTTACATCCTCCATTGCTAGAAGGACCACTCTCTACCTTCTATTTCATTGGAGGAGGTGAAATCCCCACAGACAAGGTAAGAAGTGTAAAGGAAGAGGAGGAGGAGAGAACCACGGTAGATACGACTGAGGTGTTAGTCATATCTATGGGTTCTGGGAAAGGATGGAAATCCAAAAGGGGCATCAATAGAGGTGGCTCCACCAAAGGAGTGATGAACACCTACACCCTTTTGGGGTCAAGCGCATTTGCACTTGCGGCAAAAGTTGCAAGCGATACAAAGTTGGTTTGAATGGAAGCATAGGGAAGGAGAGAGGGGGATGCGGAAAGAGGCCTTGATATAGGGGAAGTTCTCTCCTCTTCCTTCCTCTGTAAGGAGGCTTGCTCGGCCATGAGAGACTTTTTCCAGCGCTTGTACTCACGTGCAAGGTGGTTTTTGTGACTATTTGAACTAGAGGCCGAAGACTGTGAAGGAATCAAAGGCTCCTTCTCAACCATGGGAGTGTCCACTACAATTGTTTCCAACAGAGGAACAAACTCCTGAACAGGAGCAGGAAGAAAAGGTTGAGAAACAATAGGCGAAGTTGGCTTAAGTGCCTTGACAGCAGGCCTCTTCCTATTTACTTCTTTGGGAGTAGGAGCGGTAGGAGGCCGTGTAGGTCAAGAGAAAGAGGACTCTCCATGAGGACCTTTCTTCTTGTTATACTGAATGAGCCTAGGCTCTTTGGGCAGAACAAGAAGTTGAAATGTGAGACGCTTGGGCTAACACCAAGCGGGCACCATAGGATTCTCTTGCAAATGTGGAACAAAATCTGATGGCACCTTAGCAGGGTGAGAGGAAGCTTCAGGCTGATCAGTGGAAGAGGAAGGATGGTCTTGGGACCACTTCTCTTGTTCCATTCTATGTGCCTTGGTGGCATCATTGTTAGCTTTTAGGGAAGCCCTATGTGAAACGACATAAGGCGATGAAGGGTATCTCGCTTTCGGCCTTAGGCATCCTTTCTTATAATTCTGACATGTTTGGTGTAAGAGGTCCATCCTAGGTGGGAAAGGAACAGTGGAAATAGGCCAAGAGTAATTCAAGGAGTAGCTACCATGAGCAACTAGTGGTTTATAACCGGTGACATGAATCACATGCACAGAATCCTCGTGGATAAATTTTAAACATTTATGCACTATCGAGGGTATGACATTCATAGATACTAACAAAGGGATATCCAACTTCACTCTAAAGAGTTCAGACCTAGGGATAATGTCAAACAAAAGCTTCATAGATTTAGGCCCAACCAAAACCGACAGGACAATACTACCTATAGACATGTAAAATTGACTTAACACTTATCACAAATTTAGAACATTTTGGAACGACCTTGGAATGACTCAGAATAACTCTGAATCAACTTGGAACATCTCAAAATGACCCTAAAATGACTTGGAACAACTCTGAATCAACTCAGAATGTCTCGAAACGACACATAAATGACTTAGGACAACTCTGAATCAACTAAGAATGTCTTGGAATGACCTCAAAATGACTCAGAATAACTCTGAATCAACTTAGAATGTCTCAGAAGAACCTCAAAATGACTTGGAACAACTCTGAATCAATTTGGAATGTCTCATAATGACCCAAAAATGACTTAGAACATCTCTAAAACATCTTGAATCATCTCAAAATCATCCCATGACATCTCATAATGCATCAAACGACATCAAATGACATTCAAAACCCTATTTCCTCTATTAATCAAATGATACAACGTTATTTGATTAATTCACATTTCATCATTTTGACTAATTAAATAAATTAAATTTATTTAATAAAGTCCTAATCTTATCTTATTTCATCTTGATTAGTCAAACGAAACTGATTATTTGATTGCGTCACTAATTCACCTTATTCCTCAAAATTAATTGAATTATTAAATCATAATAATTTAATTATCACACTTCCCTCCAAAATTTGAATAATTAAATCAAATCAAATCAAACTCTTCAAATTGGAAAAAGTCAAAATCAAAGTCAAATTGGAATTAATTAATTAATATTCCTCACCCATTTTTTGATTAAGGAAATCATGGTTTGCTAACTAAGCAATCTATTTTTCTAACAAAGCAATCTAATTTTGCTAACTCAACCATCTAATTCCTAACTCAAACCTAACTAATCAATCAATTGATAACTAAGCATTCAAAATCCTAACTAGCCAATCTATTCTCCGGTCACCCTAATTGTGCAATCAACTTTGCACAATTTCCTCATGTCTAAATCCTCTCAACTCCTTTTGACCGTTGATCTGGATTTCCTCCAACGCGATCTTAACCATTGATTCAAGATTTCTTTTTCTATATAACAAGCCTTTCTGTTCACAAATAAGGATTATAATTTCAACTTACCTTATGCAAAGAAGTGTTGTCAAGATCACCATTGAGAGAGCTTCGCCATTTCTTCAAGAACAAGCATCAATCATCAAGCTTTTGCGTACAAGCAATGGAGGCTTTGTAGTGATACGAACAATCCAACATCATGAAAATACAATCGAACATGGGATGGTAATATTTTCTTGTGTTGTTTGAATTTGTTTTGTTAATTTTAGGATCTCATTTCATTCAAATAGCTTAGAATTGTTCATTTCATGAGTGATGGAATATGATAGATTAAGTGTTTTTGAATTAGATTAGTTTCTGATTTCAATTTCTACATTTGATCTTGTTTTTTATTGTATTTCCTGATGGATTCCTTCCCCACACACATTCTGGCATGCCTAATGGGACCTAGGTCCTCCTCACTAACATTTTTTTGAGCTAAGTTGCAAGTTACATGGTTCTGAAAGTTGTTGGAGGCATTTCACAGACTACCTAGCAAAAGCTCGCTTTTGATTGGCGATATTTCTGGGCTTTTGGCAAAAATTCCACACCTTTTCCATGGGAATGGCGCTTTTGCATAAAAACCAGTGCTTTTGCTAAAAAAATCACACTATTGATTTTTCTTCTTAGTTTGCACTGTACGAAAATTCTGAGCTTTTGATCTTTTTTCTGAGCATTTGCTCTGGAAAACAAGTGCACGGATCTTGCACCATTGTAATGAACTTGCTAAATGTTTGCTTGTTTTGCAAGAACTAATGAATCTTATGTAGGATTTGGAACACATTAACTTGTTTTATGCATGGAAGACAATCGATCCAAGTTATTTTTAGATCTACAAACATTTTTATTAACTTAGGAATCTTCATTTTGGTGCTTAAAATTGAACAAAACAACTCACATTTTGATTTTGGTGCTAGATCTAAAATGAACATTTTCAAAGCTTTCTAACTTAGGAATTTTCATTTTGGTGCTTAAAATTGAACAAAACAACTCTCACATTTTCATTTTCGGTGCTATCTAAAATGAAAATTTTCAAAGCTTTCTAACTTAGGAATTTTCATTTTGGTGCTTAAAATTAAACAAAACAACTCTCACATTTTGATTTTGGGTTCTATCTAAAATGAACATTTTAAAGCTTTCTAAAGTAGGAATTTAATTTTTGGGAGCTTAAAATTGAACAAAACAACTCACACTTGATTTGGTGTTGTTAAAATAAACCTTTTTGAAGCTTTCTAAAGTAGGAATTTCCTTTTTGGTGCTCATAAAAAGAACATAAAACACTTCAAATTTGGGCTCTAAAAATGAACACATTTCATGTTTTCATAGTTAGGAACCTTTGAATTTGGTGCATAAAAAGAGTGCAAATGTCTTTCAATTTGTTGACAAATGTTTGATTTACATTTTGTTGACCATTAATGACAAGGCCTGATTTTCTGAGAAACACTTCAACTTTGGGGCTTAAAATGAACAATTTTTTTTTCACACCATTTCTATCTTAATTGCTTGATGTCTTGAACACTTCAATTGGTGTAAAGATAAAAAGAAAATTTCAGTTTACTCACATATTCTTGGGAATAACACCATTCGAGGTGTTTAAAATGAATCAATTTGCGATGAATTATCTTCTATACATGCATTGATTGGAAAGATGAAGTGTTTTGTCTTCTCCCCTCACACCATTTTGGCGATCTTGGGTGAGCGAAGAACATTTTTGAGCTTCACATTTATTTAAAAGTTTTACCTTCTTAGAGGGCTTTCCTATTGAGACACATCCCGCATTGGAGAACTCATAGGCAACCCAAGCGGTACTTTCATTTTGGACTGCTATATAAATCTTTTGTGAGTGTGAGTAAAGTTCATCACTCATTGGGTGCGGATTTCCTATACCAACGTATTCTTCCCCAGTATCCTTGTAATGCGTAAAAACTCGCAAGGCTGGAAGGTTCTTAATTGAATAAAACACCTCATGTGTAGGTGCCCAAATATAATATCCCCAAAAAATGACTAAGAGCCAATTGTTTTAGAAGCCACCCTATTTATCCAAAACATTCTCTGAAAGTGGTGCATCAAAATTTACTTCCAAGAAGTTACTTGCCAAGTTTGACTATAGGCCCATGCCATAAGTGACATGTAAAATCATATCTTCGGAGCATGAGGCAGGCCCACCTAAGAGGATGGTTTCTCTCCACTAGGGTTGTAATTGTTTGTTAATGTTAAACTTATCCAATTACATTCAAAAAAATTTGTGACATCAAATTCTATGTTTGATTTAAAAAAAAGAACACATCAAAACAAAAATTGAACAATATGATCAAACCACAAACCCTTTGAGTTAGTGTATACTTTTAAAAAAATCCTTATGTTTGCACTCCTTGCAAGGATTTATCCTTAAAGGTTTTCAAACATTTTAGTTTTATTTTCAAGTTGCATTGATCAAAGTAAACACTTTGGTAAACTATGGCTTGGGTGTTGTGATTTCACAACTTGAGCTATAGACATTCAGGTCACATAAAGTCCATGCTTGTGAGTTAATCTAGTGCTATTATATCATTTTCCATACTCAAGAACACAAAGGAAAAAAACACAAAGAGGTTACAAATTTCCATCCCAACTCACAATATTTTTGTTAAACACTTAGGGGAAAACAAATTGAAGTTGTTTATGAGGTCATTACTTGAACAAGAAACTTGGAAAAATAGATTGGTCACAAAGTCTATCATCCATACTACTTATTTGAAATCAAAATCCAACAAAACATTATGATTACCCTCCACTCAAAAAGTATATGATATCAACAGTTGCTTGGAACTCACATATAGTTCAAGTATCTTTCCCACAACATATCCTCTGGACAAACAAGTGGAATATTGACCCTACTTCTTCAACATTTTGATTTCTGAAAAGTAGCTACATTCCACAACAACACTCAAACTTCAGGGTTTTTGAGTTTCATAACAAACCACCCCATACCACCACACCTTATGACCATTTGGTGACCTATAGCTCCCATTCAACAACTAGACCTTGTAGCACCTATTATCCAATCTAGCCTTACACACACTGAAAGTGCCCAAACCGACATCATCAACAGTTTGAGAATGTTTATTTTCGAGAAAAATGAAACACCCTACCAATTTCTCATTGCATCTGCCATCTTAAATGAAGAGGAAGAAAAATCAAACATAGCAAGCAAAAGACCCGTATTACTACCTCCCACATGGTAATAGGTATGATCCTCTTGGAAATATAGATAAAGTGATCTTATGATAGGGTATTGAGTAACAAAACATCCCTGAAACATGTCGATCTATTACCCAAATTACACTTATCAAGGGCCAAAACATCAAATAGGGCAACAACATCAGGGATTTGAAAATCACGATAAAGGAATAAATCAAAAATATCAAATTTCCCTTGATAAAATTGAGAGAGATCTCGAGGAAATTAAATGAAAATGAAATATAACATATCATCAACACCTTAGTCAAGGTTGGGACATTACATATCCACAACAAACATACATTATTCCATGAACACCTCAATATCCACATCAACAACACTTCCAAGATTTGCAATATCAAGAAGTTCCACAACACCAAGGTGTACCTCAAATGCAATATCAAAATGTACCTCAATTGTCGTATCAAGGAGTTCTACAAAATAGAGAGCAAAACAATCGTGGAAATCCATAGAGGAAAGATTACCAACCAAAAAGAAAATTCACCCCTTTGGGATAAACTTTAGAGGTAATCATGCATGAACTAGTACACCAAGGACTTCTCAAAATCAACGATAGTCCAATTTATGGTGAACCAAGCTTTAAAATCCCTTGGTATAACGAGCACAAATAATGTGAGTTCCACAAAATCAAGGGTCACTTAACGAACAGCTGTGCTACACTTAGAAACCTCATCCAAGACCTCATTGATCAAGGAGAAATAGCTATTAAAGGGCCATCTACCAATGACAACAATGACAATATCTCAACCTCAAAAATTGAAAACAACAAAAGGATGTCTCTACATTGATAATGTCTCTACATCATATAGTGAGCAAGAGGATGCACATCAAGAAGTTATTCCCAAGCATGATCAAGATCAATCACCCAAGTCTAGCAATGATCCTGTCCAAGACATATTGACATCATCTAGCTTCATGTCAGTACATATTGATGATCAAGGGACTCCTAAGCCAACACTTATACCCAATGCAGAAAATCTAAGCCAAGAGCTATCACCCATATGCGCAAAATTTGAGGAAATCAAAGAATCTTTTATAGGAAATCCTTTCTTTGAAATTGATCCATGTCAAGAAAGTGATCCAAAGCTTGTCAAAGATGATACCACACAAAGTCAAGATCAAGAAACATTACCATCAAAATATTACAGTGAATTGGTAGATATCTTCCATGACATCCAAGGCTTTCCAAAAGAACACATCCATATGCCAAGAACACATACATCTACCCATGAGAAGCTTACTCCTAGTGGACATGTAGATGATCTTCTTGCAAAACAAGTGTCTCATACTCTTGATATCATTACCATGGAACAAGAGTCACCTACTCTTCACATTTGTACACATGATCAAAATATAGCAGAATCTATAAACCTATCAGAAAGTGATCAAGAAGAAGAATTGAAATCAGAAACATCCTCCAGGTAGGTTGAAGACATCAAGCATGAAAATATGGAGCACAATATCCTAAAATAAACAAAGATAATGGATAATCCTGAGCAAAATATCAGTGGGTACACACTAGTCAAAGAGGCACCAATATATTTTGAAGGACCATTAGAATTTGATATTTCACAAGATCAAGTTGACAATATCAATCAAGAAGTTATCCCACATGTGGAGGATCCTATCAATGAAGAATCTATCACCTTTGAAGATCCACAACAAAGCAAAGAAGGATTAGAACCTTGTTTTCAAGGTAAGACATATCCTATTGCAAATTAAATTTTTTCAATAGATGCATTATCAAGACAAAGGATTAGGCCTACATGAACATGGTATCTTAGCATCAGTGCTGATTATTAGCAATTGTAAGCATCGAGGTCTTGGTTATTCAACAAGTAAAGGATCTAAACATATCAGTGATACCTCTCTAATATTGGGGGAAACTTTATCTAATACAAGCATCAACATAGAAAGTACAAAGAGTCCTTATGATGAAATTGCTACCAACACTACAACTAGCCATGTCATGAATTGTCATCCACACATATTTCCACCCTCTCATTGGGACCAACAACAAGAGAAAAAGTTATACCCAAAAATGAAAGAAGTAATTAAATCAAAAGTATCAACAAAGCAAAATGGACAAAGTGAATACAAATGGATACAAAAGAAAAAGCAAGAAAATCATCCCTCTCAAACTCCATTAGTCAAAGAAACTATGGAGCAAAATCAGAAAGGGAATTTCATCCATCAAAAAAGTCCAACAATACAAAAACAAGCTTCAAGAGCAACCTACAAAGTATATAAAGATGTTGGTCCCAATCAAATCACTATATCCACCCATCATTGCTCATCATCCCAAGTTTGGAGAGTGAAAGGTTCCAAACTGTCAACCAATCCATCTAAAAATCATATCCCTCAATGCATTTTGCCATCCATGATATCCAAATCTCACATTGACCATGTGTTGGTAGCAACTCTTTATCATAAGGACTCTAAGGGTACTCTATTGTGATGTGCGCATCAAGGTAAGGTTAAATCTGGTATCAACAAGGAAGATAAGAATTATCAAGGGTTACATTCAAGCGCTCGTATCCTAGCAAAACAACTCCTCCAAGTAGGATATCATTGGCACATCATGACAACAACAAAAACCATATCAACACCAACAACATTTACATCAACACCATCAGGTGGTTCAAACATGAGTAGAAAAATTGTCACCATGATGAAAACTTGGTAAATAGGCATCTTGTGTGAGAAAAAATCAATAAAAAATAAAAAAATCAAGAAAATAGTCAAGAGAAAAATCGTCCTATAGTGAAAACCACTATGGTGGCGCTTTGGACAAGTACCATGATGAAAACCTGGAAAACATGCGTCATGTGTAGAATTGAGCATCTACATGTGCCATTTCAGGTGGAAGCATCTCAGCTTATCCATAATAAACCTCATTTGTTTTTATCCCAATCCAACATGTCTTGATCTTGACAAATGTTTGGGGAACACTTTATACTTTCTTATGGAAAACATCTTGACATGGGTCACTATCATTGATCCTATCCTATTCAACATTATTTGGGCCATGAGGCATTGTCCAAAGGGGCATATTCCATCCAAACATGTTATCCTATCACAAGCTAATCCATCACCTACATTGCTAGACATTGGGGGGAAAGACTTACATCGTGCCTCAAAATAAATCTTGATCTATGCCTTCTAGCTCACATTGTGATCTAGGCATTGTCCAAATAACAAGGTGTACCACATGGTACCCTTCCCAATTCGTACCAACAACAAGGTGTACTGCCAACACACTACCAAGGTAACCTTCAAGATACCAACAAACATGGATCTTTCCTTCACTCAAAAATTCTAAGATATCAATAGTTTCTTGAACCCCACAATTAGTTCAAGTAGGATTTCCCACAACATATCCTCTAGAAAATACAGTGAAAAATCAATCTTAGTTTTCAGTATCTTACACCCCAGGCAAGAGGGTAAAAATCCAAAAGAAATGAAAAAAGGATAAAAAGGATAAAAAAGAAAAAAAAGAAAAGAAAGAAAACAACTCATCACAACAACAAGGTGTACCGATAACACACTACCAAGTTAACCTTTAAAGATACCAACAACATGGATTTTTCTCTCACTTGAAAATTCTAAGATATCAACAGTTACTTGAACCCTACAACTAGTTCAAGTAAGCTTTCCCGCAACATATCCTCTAGAAAAGAAAAGTGAAATATCAATCCATGTTTTTTAGTATCCTACACCCCAGACAAGAGGGATAAAATCCAAAAAAACATTTAGAAAACAACAAAAGATCTAAAAGCATTTAGAAAACAACAAAAAATCAAAAACATTTAAAAAACATTAAAAACAAAACAACATCGTGGGGTTATTTCCTTCACTCAAACAGCCTAAGATATCAAAATTTGCTTGAACCTCACAACTATTTCAAGTAGATTTGCCGCAACATATCCTCTAGAAATAGAAATGGAATATCAATCCAGATTATCAAATGTTGTTTACCCCAAAACAATTTATGCTTTGAGTCAAATGGTTGAACTACGTGGTCTCTATGTGTACAACGTAGGCAAGGATTATTATCCCCTGAGACCCTAGGTCAATCACCTTAGGTTTTCAACATGATTTATTTCAACTTAGTCAAAACATACAAAAGCCAAAAACATTCACAAAACAAAAAATGTCAAAAACATTCAAAACAAACCAATGAACTATGAGCCTCTGCGTGTACAACGTAGGAAAGGCTTATCTTTGATGAGCCCCCGAGACCATAGGTTAGTCCCCATAAAATGTCAAAAATAGTATCATAAAACTTAGAAAAATAAAAAATACCCATTTCCAGCATCACAATTCACAATCAAACATCAACCATAATAAACAGATCATCACACTCACCCTTTGACAAAGCAAACAAACAAACAGAGAAAACATCAAAAGCTAGAACTTTCATGCAAACAATTGCAAAAATAGTACTATAAACAACCGAAAACAAGGCCAAAGTATCAACTACCTATCTTTTTGACAAGTCCCAACAACATCCTAAGATATGTCTTAACGGATCTGTTCCTATGATAGACATGATCAACACCGGATAATAGCCCTACCCCCAAAATAGATATGGCAAGTGATACTGCAACTTTGTCTTTATCTTTTTTATAGTCTTATTTTTGTGATTTACATTATTGACTCATTCCCAGGATCTCTTGAGGATGTCCATAAGGATTTAGAGAAAAAGGAATGGGGGCAATTGAGCGTCATTTCAATTTTCTATTTATGGATATTTTTATACTATCATGGAAAATACTTTATTTTTCTGTGTGTGGAAGTTGTTTTGGAGCATTTCATATAGTAGTGACATGTTAGGTTATTAATACCTTTTGTGTTACTAGTCCAACATGTTTTAAAGATTCTCACCCATACACTTTAACATGGTTTCCGTAAGTCTAGTATGAGCAAGAATACTCTTTGTTTATAGAGTCAAAGTCCATGCAATGGATACAAAGTCACCTTGGTCATTAATACCCTGGTGCATCGTATCTGTTTGCTACATCAAATAGGATTGTTCAAAACTGCAAAGCCTCCAAGTAAAGAAAAAGCAACATCATCAACTACTAACAACATCATATTTCTATCCATCATCATAATATTTCTTCTGACTAACATCCATCTTGCATCCATAGTGTCATCAGTACATATCATGATGATATTAAACCAATAAAAAATATCATGTATCATGTATGGGGCATACAACCATCATATATCAACATGACATAAACATCATATATCAAAATGATATATTAATCATCCATAATAAAACATCATATGAAACAATATATGCTTCATCCATCCATATCATATGCATACATCATCATACATTGTCATCTGAGAAGCATAAAACGAGAATGAATCGAAGAAGGTATATCTTATTTATGTTATCATAAAAAAGGAGAGTACATCATCATAAGTGTGATAGGACATAGATACGAGGCCTCGATTGGGCCAATGAATATATATACAAAAAATCGTGTATGCAATGTCTATGAGCAACAACATAATAAAGATCAAGTACACTGCCCAACAAAAAGGGAAATACTCTATAGACCAAGCTACAAACCACCATCTAGATCTAGTTGTCTAATAGGATTACCAACCTACAATCATTTTAACTCATGATATTAGGGTTTCACTCTGAACATGTAAAGCAACACAAAATGATGAAAACTAAGACTTAGGGTTGCAAAAAAGCAAAAACAAGCACATGCAAGGGTTTTTGAGCAAATTCTCATAAAGAACCAGGAAAAAGTGAGCTTTTCAAGAAAAAGGTGAGGAACCAAGGGAATGGAAATAAGTCAAAGGCAAGGGTCTCTATCAAAGGAAAGCTTTCAGGACTTAAAACAATCAAAAGTGAGCTTTCTAATCAAAGGTGAGCTTTTAAGTCAAATGCTTAAAAAAAAAGTGAAGATCCTGAGCAAAGGCATGGAAATATGTCAAAGGCATGGATTCTTAGCAAGCAAACGCATGAAAATCAAGGAAAATGCTCAGAAATCATAAAAATTCACTATTGATTAGGGAATTTTTTACCCTATCTTTATACGACCATATCTTGGTCATACAAAAGTATTTTTCAGTGATTGTTTTTTAAAATGGGGTAGAATTTCATGATCTTTGCAATGGTATAGGTGGTTTTCAGATTTTATACAATTAAAATTTCCGTTGGGGTCATGAGCCTGACCTCAAAAGTTGAAATTTTTGGTCAACCTCTCAAGGGGGCAACATAGAGTCTTACCATCATTCAACGAAACACTGGGGCATAGTGGGGCATAATTTTTTTAAAAACAAAATCTTTGAAATAAAGAAACTAGTACTTTGTATCAAAGAGGGGAAAAATGTAGACATGTAAAATTGACTTAACACTTATCACAAATTCATAACATCTCAGAACGACCCCAAAATGACTCGGCATAAGTCTGAATCAACTCAAAACGTCTCAGAATAACCCCAAAATGACTTGGAACAATTCTGAATCAACTCAAAACATCTCAGAATGACCTCGACATGACTCAGAATAACTCTGAATCAACTCAAAATGTCTTAGAACAACCTCGTAACGACTCAGAACAATTCTAAATCAATTTATAATGTCTTAGAATGAGCTCGAAATGACTCAGAACATCTCTGAATTAACTCAAAACATCTCAGAAACATCTCAAATCATCTCGTAATCATCCCACGACATCTCATAATGAATCAAACGACATCAAATGACATTCAAAACCCTATTTCCTCTATTAATCAAATGATACAAAGTTATTTGATTAATTCACATTTTATCATTTCGACTAATTAAATAAATTACATTTATTTAATAAAGTCCCAATCTTATCTTATTTCATCTTGATTAGTCAAATGACATTGATTATTTGATTACATCACTAATTCACCTTATTCCTCAAAATTAATTGAATTATTAAATCATAATAATTTAATTATCACACTTCCCTCCAAAATTTGAATAATTAAATCAAATCAAATCAAACTATTCAAATTGGAAAAAATCAAAATCAAAATCAAAATCAAAATCAAAATTGGAATTAATTAATTAATATCCCTCACCCACTTTTTGATTGAGGAAATCATGGATTGCTAACTAAGCAATCTATTTTTCTAACAAAGCAATCTAAATTTTCTAACTCAACCATCTAATTCCTAACTCAACCCTAACTGATCAATCAATTGCTAACTAAGCAATCAAAATCCTAACTAGCCAATCTATTCTTCAATCACCCTAATTGTGCAATCAACTTTGCACAATTTCCTCATGTCTAAATCCTCTCAACTCCTTTTGACCTTTGATCTGGATTTCCTCCAACACAATCTTGACCATTGATTCAAGATTGCTTTTTGTATATAACAAGCCTTTCTCTTCACAAATAAGGATCAAAATTTCAACTTACCTTATGCAACGCAGTGTTGTCAAGATCACCATTGAGAGAGCTTCATCATTTTTTCAAGAGCAAGCATCGATCATCAAGCTTTTGCGTACAAGCAATGGAGGCTTTGTAGTGATACGAACAATCCAACATCATGCAAATACACTCCAACATGGGATGATAATATTTTCTTGTGTTGTTTGAATTGGTTTTGTTAATCTTATGATCTTATTTCATTCAAATAGATTAGAATTGTTCATTTCATGAGTGATGGAATAAGATAGATTAAGTGTTTTTGAATTAGATTAGTTTCTGATTTCAATTTCTACATTTGATCTTATTTTTTGTTGTATTTCCCGATGGATTCCTTCTGCACACACACTACCCAAAGGGGGAACATAAAGTCTATCATGCATGCGGATGGTTCTCACAGGTGCATTGTACCCATATTTGTGCAAAAAGTTGATTAGCATGATCTCCTCAGTTATGATGTTTACTTGAGACGTTGAATCAATGAAAACACCTGCTACGATGCTTCCGTTGATTCACGTTGGGATGTAGAGAGGAGATGTTTCCCTATTAAAACCCATCGGCAGGTCGTGTGAAGTGAAGGTTATACCAGTACCAATACTCAGAAGATACGTAGAGGGGATATGTTGATGCACGAAAGAGGCCATTGCACACACTAGATGATACTTTCATAGAGTCCCTAAAGGTTAAAGGATAAGATGGTGACGTAATTGAGGTTTCATTGTGCCACACATTCAGAACCTTCCAACTACACCTACTAGTCACATGTTGGGTTGTAATGTGAAAGCCTCACAACACTCACACCTACAACACTCCTAGGATATGAGGAAAAGAACTTTTAGTATCACAAAACAAAACCAAAATGGTTCATGTCGGGTTCACCAAAAATGTAAGAGAGGGGGACCAACCACGTTCAAGACTCTAGGTCACAGAGGTCCAAGAGTGGAATGCTGCCCTAAATTACTTCAACTTAAAGGATGTTTTGGAAATGAGGGATGAAAAATGACGAGGACTATAAGGTCTTTCTATCACTCTGCAGACCCGAAACTTGAAATGGGGCTAGGTGAGCCAGTTTTTGGGTTCAACACTGTGTCTCAAAAAGCTCTTTTCCTTAGGATGAAAGTGCAGTTCCAGGATGATAGTGCGGCGCACTGGCGTCTCTTAGGTGCACTGGCATCCATACGACTAAAGGACCAAAAAGACAAGGTTAACGACTAGAAAACAGACTAACTACCTAGGTAATGGTTTTTAGGAGAACAAAAAACACTATGAAATAAGAAATATATATCTATACGAATATGATAAAGTGAATAGATTAAAGCTAGGGTGGCAAGAATAATCTCACAAAAGAGCTTGTTCACTAGCTAGCTCCAAGAAGCACGTCCACCTGCACACAAGGAAGAGGAAAATTGTTGGGGTTGTATAGGGGCCTACCTCATTCAAACCCCCATTTTGGTGTTTCCACCTCCACGAATAGCGAAGTTTGCAACAATGGAGAAATATATGATAAAGAAGGAAATGAAGTAAAGGGCACAAAAACACTACAAAATAGTATGGTGCTACCCAAGCAAATCATAGAGGAGAGGAGTAGAAAGCATACCACCTCCAATAAGAGCTCACCAGCTAATGGAGGAGAAAATGAGAGGACTCAAGCCCTGCTGCAATGGTGTTTGTTCCACACTTGCTCGATGGAGTTGACAGAGTGTTGTTGCTACTACTATGGAGTGCAAAGTGCTCCTTGAAAGCTTAGAAGGCAAGAAGTGAATGCTAGAATTCTTGGAGAGTGATCAAGTTGAGTGCTTAGAGGATGTGTATGGAAAAAGAGATGAAATGCATAAGGAAGAGTGAATTTGAAGAAGAGAATGAGGAAAATGGCCATATTCAGGTCGGTTAGTTGAAGAGGGCATTACAAATCGACCTCCAATGGGAAGTGTAATGCCTCTACAGGCTCTAGATGTAGGAATCTGCCAGGGACATAAGCACATCACACAAACATCTACACGAAGGGTGGGCTTCCTCAAAAATTATTGCCCTGTCGACACACAAAAGAAACGCTAAGTGGAACAAAGGCAACCGGCTTATGTGAAATTTAGCCTTCAAATTTTGTTTTGTAAAGTGAGGAAGCATAAAAGGGAAATTTGCATAAGGGGTGCAAATTCACTCCTATACACTCTTATCTTGAGCCCTTGCATTCCATACTAGCGCCATACTATCCACTTCAAATTTCCTAGGAGAAGCTTTCTTGTCATGCAAGTGTTTGACTTGTAGTTGCATCTTTGCATTTTTGTTATGAGCTTCTCTTCTAGTTTCATCGAGTTGTACAAGATTATCAATCATTTGCTGCATGTAATCACAAATGTCCTCATCATACCCTTGCACAAACTTATACATCTTTAGTGGGTTATTTTGGGGTAACCTAGCATCCAAACCATACACTAAACCAAATGGTGAATGATTAGTTGCCTTCTTTACAGTAACCCTATCAGCCCACAATGCCAACTTTAGCTTTGAGTCCCAGGCCTTCTTATTCTTTTCAATCACTCTTTTGATGATCTTCATTAGGATCTTGTTGCTAGATTCAGCCTGACCATTCCCTTGTGGATGGTAAGGATAAGAATAAGAAATATGTATGCCATGCTTCTCACAAAAATCATTGAACTCTTCTGACTTGAAACATATAGCATTACCAAAAATATTCTTCTCTAGAACTCCAAATCTAATGAGAATGTTGTTCATCAGGAAGTCTACCACAACTTTACTTGTTACCTTCTTTTGGGGATTGTTTCAACCCAGTTTGTGAAATAATCAATCATTACAAGGATCCATGAATGCTCCCCACTAGATTTTTTTGATATTTCACCAATGAAGCCTATACCCCATTGTTGAAAAAGGGCCTGAACAAAAATAGGCCTCAGTGGAAAACTCCCTAAAAATATCAATTTTCCTACAAACCTCTGGCAAGCATCACAAGTCTTGATAAACTTGTGGGAATCCCTAAAAATAGTGGGCCACCAAAATCCTGCCCTCAAGATCTTATGAGTAGTTGTCTTAGCCATGTAATGGCCACCCCACACCCCACTATGCATTTATTGCTTGATAGGTCTAATTCCTTCTTTCCATCAACACATTTGAGTAACATGCCATCTGGGCTTGTCCACCACAATTCATTATCAATAATTACATACTTAATGGCATGCAACTTTAGTGTTCTCTTTTCATTATTAGCCATATTTGCAGGGAATTGAAAAGTTTATAAATACTAGACAATCCTTCTGTACCAGCCACATGTTTGCATATCACAGATGGCTGCAACATCAATAGTTTCTACTTGATTAATATGATTTTCCTCCAAGTTAGTTTTTTCCATAACTTAGTTAGACCCTGTCCTCTAATTAACTTGGTAATCTAAACGTCAATATTGAATTCTTGGATCCTGTTGATCCATTTGCACCTCTTGCCTATAGTTTCTTTCTGAGTGAAAATTTCCTTCACAGCAGCACTTGGTACAAAAGCTATAACTATGGCTCCCATCAAATATGTTTTGAAATTCTTTATAGCCTTGACAAAAGAATATGCTTTCTTTTCAATTGTATCATACTTGAGTTCAACGGCCTATAAAGACTTACTAAAGAATGCAATGGGTTGTTCAAATCCCTCACCACTTTTCTACAATGACACAACATCAATAGTATGGAAAGAAGCAAAAGAGAAAATATGCATCGGCCTGGAAAAATCAGGAGCTTTCAAAATTGGAGCCTCCTTGATAGCCTATTTTATGATCTTGAATTCCTGACTTGGATCCTCACTCCAAACCACCTTTTATCCCTTTTTCAAAATTTTGGAGATAGGTCTTGTGGTCTTTGCAAAATTTGTTACAAATCTCCTTAGAAATAATCTGAGCAAAGAATGACTGAATGCATTTTACATTCTTTGGTTGGGGAATCTTGTCTATGGCAACTACCCTCTCAGGGTCAATTCTCACTCCCTCCTTGGACATAATGTTCCCAAACAATTTTCCTTCAGTAACTCCAAAGACACACTTTTTTGGGTTGAGTGATATTCCATATTCTAATGCCCTGATGAAGATCTTCTCCAAATGCATGGAATTATCTTCTTTCTTGGAGTAAGCTGTCAAATCATCTTGGTAAATTTCCAAGAACAAGTCAATAAAATAAGAAAAGGCTACATCCATAGCCCTTTGGAAATTATCACCTACATTGGATAAACCAAATGGCATCGTGACATACACATAGGTACCCCATGGAGTTGTAAATACAGTCTTGTACTGCTCAAACTCCTTCACTTAAATTACTTGGATGTATCTAGAAAAAACCATCCATCATTGATAATAGCTCACAACCAGTCACCTTCTGCAACATGACTTCCATGTTTGGAAGTGGATAGTTATCCTTTAATGATGATATGTTCAAATTTCTAAAATCCACACATAATCTTATATCATCATTCTTCTTCCTAATTGGCACTAAATTAGACATCCATGAGGAATGCCTAATGGGCTTTATAATATCGACACCCCTTAGCTTAACCAATTCCTCTTGTATTTTTGGAGCTAAGGTTGGATTAATGGGTCTTTGCTTCTGCCTGAAAGGCTTGGTGTTTTACTTTAGGAGAATATCATGTTGGAACAATTCCTCTCTATATGCTTTCAGGTCATCATATGACCAAGCAAAGACATGCCTGTATTTTCTCAATAGGGTAGTCAACATTTCCTTGATCTTTGGTTTCATCTTTTTTCTTACATATACCTTTTTAGGGTCATTTTTAGTCCCTAGATTCACTTCTTCCAAATCCTCTAGATGGGTGGAAGTTGTTTTAACTTTTATTTTGTCTTTATTATCAAAGACTCTCTAATGCCACAAGGCCATTGTGAATTTTATTTTTCTTCAACTGAATAAATTCATTTCCAAAGACTGTATCCTTACCATCTATATTTTTAACAAAATCCCTAAAGTCAATCTCCTAACTCTCATATTCATCAACACATTTTAAAAATTTCAAAATATCTTCGTCATCATTGAAGATTTTCCAATTATGCACATTGCTAGGGATTGATGGCCTTGCTTGTACCTCAACCTTGGAGATACCTGCAAAATTTATGTCATTAGGTTTGAGTGTAATGTTTGCAAGTAAGTCCGCCACTCTATTTCGATGTCTTTCCATCTAGTCAATTCCAAAGGCATCAAACTACTCAATGGAATCCCATACAAAATTTCTATATTGTTTCAATTTGTTATTCTTGCATGCATATTTGGATCTCACTTGGGATATCACCAACTCAGAGTCACCTATCACTATTATCTTCTTTAACCCATGCTTTTTAGGTAGCCCCAATCCTAGTAGAAATGCCTCATACTCTGCCACATTGTTTGTGCAAACAAAAGAAAAAGTGAAAGAAAACTTATATGTGTTGCCACTAGGTGATACCACCTGCACTAGACCTTTCTTTAGAACTTGCACCATCAAAATACATCTTCCATAGTCCATCCTTATCACATAATCAAGATGTAACTTCATGGTCTATACGTGCAGTCCTCTTGTCACTTTCTCTTGTTATCTCTTCCAGCTTAAACTCACTAATATCAGTATCTATAAAGAGAATTGTATCATCCTTAGGAGCATGCTCCAACATATGTCACACTTTTGGCTCTCTAACCACCTTCAAATACTTATTATCAATTGGAAAAGTGGCATAAGACATGTCACATTGCATGCTACCCCCCATGGAAGCACTCCACTTCCTAGACAACAACATTCCATAATTTGGGTGGGATATCTACCATCCCTACACTCATCTTGAACTCTTTTTTAGGATATGCAACTATTCTATAAGGAAGTTCATTGATTACACCAATCACAGGGACTTCCCTTGAATCCATAGCATAATAATTACCATGGGTACTATCAAATTTTTATACCAATGCCTCCATGATCTTGGTTGAAATTGTATTGTTGGATGCTCTAGAATCAATGATACAATTTTTGAATAAGTTTCCCTCAACAATCAGTGTGAGGAAGAATGGGTCTATCTTTCCAAGATAGGAAGTCACTGAATTCCCTAGAAAAATATGAGGGATCTCAATGAGTAATCCCTTAACTCCTTTATATTTCTTCTCCTTTTCACTCACTTTGGGTGGAGTGGAAACAACCAACTTAGTAAAAACTGTAGTAGCACCATTGATAAGGGCTACTGCCTTTTGATTATGCTTGTCAATTCTCATCATCTCAAGCAAAGGAACAAAAACTTTTAAAAGTTGAATAAGCAACTGAAACATATCAATAGGAGTATATTTAGGAAAATCAATTGGAATAATACCTTGTTCTATACCACTCTCCTATTGATTTTTTGTTTCAGCCCTGGGCTTGACATCCTTCTTTTCATATTCAACACTCTACTTTTGTGCTTTTGTCTTTACAACAAGGGGCTTGGGCTCTCTATCTATTTTTGGTTTATCTACTTTCTTAGCCCAAATTTTGTCTCCCTTACTTTCCTTAGCTTCAAGTGCTTCCCTTTTACCATCATATTTTTGACCTTTACCCTTCACATTCCATTCTTTGATAAAGAGACCAACAAGGCTACCTTGGTCACCACCAATTGTTCTATTCCTCAAATGATATGAACCTCTAGCTTGTGCAACCAAAGCCACTATATATCTTGCAATTTATTCGTCTAAAGGTCTCCTCATGGACACATTATCTTTAGCTACTTCCACTATGTACACTTCATTATTACTATCATCATCTTCATCAAAGAGAACTTGTTGGTGATATGTATTGGTGACATGACTTTGGTTGTCCACATCCATTATCAACAAAATCAGAACCATTCATGATCATATTAATTTCAACATCATCCTCATTAGACTTATCTATTAGGAATTGTATTAAGAAGATATCAATTAAATTCAAATAAAGATTAAATAGAGAAATGAAAAAAACAGAAATAATAATTGCTTGCAAGAGACAATATTTAACGTGGTTCACCCAAACTTGGGCAACATATACCAACAGAGAGTCCAATATTATTATTTTGTAAATCAAACCGGTTACAACCACTAATCCTTGCAACTCAATACCACTACAAATGCTACAATAAAATGTCAACAGAAACCCAAACCCTTAGCCTTTTATCAAGACTTATGTCAGTTACAAAATTAGGGTTTTTTATGTCGACCAATAGAAAAATAACACCCAATGCCTTTATAAAATAATAAAAAATGTGAGAGGTTTCGGGGGCGTTGCCCCTCGACCCTGCCCTATATCGCGACAAGGAGCACACCAGGGGTGCTGCCCTTGGACCCCACAAGGGGCGCTACCCTTGACCCTGTTAAATAACTTGGGGGGAAACTGCGCTAATAAAAGTGGGGAAAATTTAACCTCCAAGTTTTATTAGGCTCCATATACCAACATTATCACAATATTCAGGTACATCCTCTTCAACTTTAGATAACTGTTCAACTACACATTGATGAGGAGAATGTGGCATTTGACACACCATGCACCAAGGGGTCTGATCAACAAAATTGCTTGAGTTTTTCTGTAAAGGATCCAAAGGAACCTTGTTTTGAGCATTCTTTTGATTGTTAGGGATGGGCTTCCCATTTTTCCAATTTATGTTATATGGATGATCCTACAACCTAGGAGGTCTCTCATTCTTATGATAGTTGGAATTTTCATTTGACAGGCTCTTTTCTTGCCTTGCAATTTTGTTGCTTAGATCCTTCATCCAGTTCTAGTAAAGTTTTCAATCTTATCCTCAAGAGAACCTCCTTTAGCACCAAAGTTTTTATCCTCTCTTTGGATTCTTGAGGATATTTATATCATCCCTTCTCCCAACTTTTCCAATTTCTCTACTAATATTGTCAATATGGATGGCCATCTTATAAGCCTCTCTCAATGTCTGAGGGTTTTTATCTAGTAGGGGATAGCTCATCTTTGTATCAAAGGCATTGTAATAGTTCACTAGTCATACATTATCTTTCAATTTTAAATGAGGAGGTAACCAGTTCATGGCCTTTTGAAATCTCACATTGAAATCAACTACACCCTCATTTGAACTTTTAAGAATATTTTAAATTGATTCAAAAGAAACCTTGAATCAATTTTATCACTATACTGCTCTCTGAACAACCTCTTAAACTCCTCCCAAGAACCAATACTCTTAGCAGGTAAACTTCTATACCACTCTAGCATCTTTAGTGAGTGACTGCATGAATAACTTCATCATCACATCCTCAACTTCTACTTCAAAGTCATCCATGACATTAGCAAAGGCTTTGAGGTGGTCCTCACCACTTAAGGAATTGTTACCAGAGAATCTGACCAAGGAAATCTTGAAGTCCTCAAGAAATGGATTAGGATAACTAGGGATCCTAGTAAAGCACAACTGTTGATATCTTTCCACTTGCATTGGCCTTTTGGTAGCTTGGTCTCTATGATCATTTCTAGGCTCATCGTCTTTTTGATAATTATATTGATTCTTATCCTTTCCATTTCCATCTCCACCATTACCACCACCTCCCTTCCTTTTTCCATCACCATCTTTAGAGTAAGAATTCTTTTTTTTTATCATTTCCTCTATTGGCAATACAAGGGAAGACAACTGAGAGGGGGGGGAGTGAATCAATTGTCATAGAAATTCAAACTTATTCAACTTATTAACCTTAATATCAGATCTAATCATTAAAAATGAAAGCATGAATCAACAACACATCAGAAACACACATAACACCATGATTTTTTACGTGGAAACCTTGTTAGGGGAAAAACCATAGTGGAGGTTAGTCCACAAGATTATACCCTGTTAAAAGTATAAGAGAAGGAAATATGGGGAATGCACTTGCATTTAGGCGCACTTTCTAGAGCTCACTGCTCAATTAAAAAGGAAGACACACTGTCTTACAAATAGATTCATTTTATAGCCATCTGTAGGGATTTGAATTGATAAAATAGCATCTGCTAATGCCTGATCACAATTCTAGTTAAGCGCATGAACAACTCTTCACTCTTCTTCACTCTTCTTCAATCTTTACTTTTCTTCACACTTTGATTTGCCTTCAAATGATTAGGACATTATTTGAACACACACACACATTCAACATACTTCAATTCGAACAAACAACCGCTCTTACATAGCCACAATAAGAAATTTTAGTGCTATAAGTTTTCCACAAAGAAATAATAAAATGAATATAACTGTCGGCCTAAAACAATAGATAATATTTAATGCGAATCAAACAAAGTCAGCCACAACTTAATGAGGACCTAAATCAACACCTTCAACATAAAAAATATTCAATTAATTTCTCCTTGAAGATCCACAACAGGCTTCAACACCATGTTTGCTAGGAACATGAAAAATATGAACACGTGAGAAAATCGCCAACTATGATCACAACGATCAATGTAGATGTGCATAAAAGATAGAGCACAATCTAGAAGCATCCAAAAACATTAAGAACCAATAAAGATGCATTTGTAGCAACTGAACTAATTGAAATAGCCTCATATTCAATTAGGAAGACCAATTGAAGAAACAAAAAAAATTGTCAGAATGAAAATCTTCATAACTCGATCAAATCTTCAGGCGGATCTCTGAAACTCGACATGGATAAAATAGATACACTCAGCAACAAAAACTTTATTCAAAAACCTCTGATCTCCAACATATAGAACATACCACCATACTAAACATCACTTCACCACTGAAATCTTGCAACTCATTTCTTTACAATTTTCTCAATATCCTCGACATATACAACTTCAAATGCATTAATGCTAATAGTGTTGACATCAATGACAACCACATATCAACAACACAACCAAAACATCCAACAATCACCCCATTTGGAATTGATGGAAACACATGATGTGAGAAACACCATCAACACAACTAACTCTTGACACTTACTCCCCCTTAGAATCTGACTCATTTTCTCCTCAATTCATTCTCATCACTCTTCTCCCCAGATAATCACTATTTTTTCACATGAATCTTCTCCCCCTTTGTCATCAATGACAAAGATCACTAAGCTCTAAACCACATATTTGAATTTCTAAATCATTCGACCTCTCCCCCTGAGTAGCAGCCACCACAACATCAATCTAAAACAAGATATGTCTATGAAATGCACAGACTAATGCAATGCATTGCTTTGCATCTTAGTTCTGATTAGGAGGGGTAATTACCCCTAACTTCCCTCTAAGATACTCAAAAGTATCCTTAGAAAATGGCTTAGTAAAGATGTCTGCAATCTACTCCTTAGTAGGCACATACTCCAATCTTACTTCTTTTTCACTTACTTTCTCCCTCAAAAAGTGAAACTTGATAGATATATGCTTTGTTTTAGTATGTAGCACCAGATTCTTGGAAATATTAATAGCACTTGAATTATCATAGAATATAGCAATAGTCTCATCATATACAACTCTAATATCCTTCAACATATGCTTCATCCATAGGACTTGAGTACAATTGTTAGTAGCAACAATGTATTCAACCTCAACAATAGACAAGGAAATGGCATTCTGCTTCTTGCTTAACCATGAAATTAGCTTCTTACCCAAGAAAAATGCTCTACCACTAGTACTTTTCTTGTCATTTACAACTTCGGCCCAATCAACATCAGTAAAGGCACTCAAAGTGTAACGCCCATCGTGCAAACCCTAGAGAACACACACATAGAATATATATATATTTTTAAAACAATACAATTAAACATGCAAGAAACATTAACCATAATCTCATAACACATTACATTACACTATTATGCTTAGCTCTCTGGGGCACGCGAGGTTACTTCATAAACAACTAATCAATGAAAGTAAAAGATAACAACATAACTATTAATATTATAAACCATGAATAAGAATACATCCAATAACCAAGAGCGAGAATATTAATACATCACATAATACAATCATAATGAATCTCTTTTAACAAGTTACGATTGATCCTAACTATTACATCATCATTTTAATATTACATTACGATCTCTTGATTAATAATTACATCAAATTTCCCAAATGTGTGGGATAATATACATACAATGAAATCTGAATTACAAAGGAACACTGGTGCAACACCAACTGCAGAAATGCTAAGAAGATAGACAGCAGATGGGGAACCCAACGGGTGAGGAGCACATTCCACCCAACCATCTAAATTGTAAATAACTCACCCCCCGTGCTCAGAGGTGACAAGGAAGACAACCCAACCATGAATGTCAAACCGACTCCAAGAACAACATAGTACAAATACAAACTCAAGGTATACAATAAAATAACCATCAATGTTCACGAATAAAACATCACAAGATAAAGCTATGAAACTCACCACAATTAAGTAAAGCATTATCAATTAAACAAGTAGCTTAATATCAACCATAAATCAAATTCACAAGAATCAGATACAACATAAAGTTTACTATTCCATAGGTAACCAAAAGCCAAGTACAAGGGTGTCTAGTGGAGAGTGTCACCGCATAGCTCTCATGGGATCTACTGGCCCTTCCTCCAACTGAGGCACCGACCCCCACGAATAGCCACTCTCCCGAAGACCCCTAACATAAAACAAATTCAGGAAAGGGTTGAACTAAAACAAATAAAGCATAAGACCAAAACAAGAACATGCGAGGCATTAACCCTCTCGCAATAACTCAAAACCAAAAGTCTTAACAAAACCCGTCCAACCCTTCCAAGCACAAAACCAATAAGTTTCAATTCCAAAAGTATGGCTAAGACGAGAATAACATTAAAATTAAACAAGCCTCTGGAATAAAGTTTCACAAATTGACAACAGGGTTCCCACATCGATTTAAAAGTCAACACAATAAAGCTAGAATGAAAAATTTAAATAACAATCTCCAAATTTGCTCCATGTCGATATAAAATTCAACAATAATCCAACACAATTTATTACGTTGCTTTCTAAATAAAGTTCACTTAATTTCACAAATTAAACATCAAAAGAATTAACACTCGAGAAAATTCGATTTAATTACAAGCAACCAATTTATCTCCACTTTTCATAATTACACTATATATTGCAAATTTCTTAAAACTATCATAATAAAACAATAATCACAATATATCAAATCTTCTATATATATATAAAAATATATACATATAAAATAAAACACTTATTCAAAATTTATGCATATATAACATATTATCAAATTTATAAAATATCTTACTAAAACAACATATACATATATACATATATACATATGTATATATAATAAAACATATTGTATACTACCATACTGTAAAATTATTTCATTTCAACATAATAAAATCTTTTGCCTATATATAAATTAAATTAAACATAAATTAAAATTATGCATTTATCCCTTATTATAAAAATTGTTTCTATTCACTATCATATATATATATATTATAATCTATAAAAAATATAAAAATCCATTCGAATCATATATTAATTTAATCAAAATCTAACATAACTCCAAGCGAAATTTAATATCAAATACAATACATTATCAAAGAATTATCTATTATGAAATATTATTGTAACCAATAATCAAAGAAAACACAATAAAACAAAAGGAGACGCATTTAATTTTTAATACCCCTCCATGACTAAACAAAGACAGCAAGGTATTGCGTACTGTACCCTTGAGTCAGGGGTGGTACGGCTACCGCCGACCACTCCCCTCCCATATACATAGCTTCGCATTGAATGTAATATCTAATAATTATAAAAAAATGAAACATGCGGGTTCCAAAACAAAATCAAACGAATTTGTTTATGAATAACTTTTATCATATATTAAACTTCCCCTCAGTTTGCACGCCAGACAAGAAATACGTTCGGTTTTAATTTTAACATCGAAATAATTCGTACTCCCGTCACAACATAAACACGTACTCAATAATAAAGATCATTTCCCCAGACATAAAACCCAAAAGTTAAAAATATACATATTCGTACAAAAAAATCGTAATATCCCGACCCTAGGAACATGTATAAATAAATTTTATTTTATTTTATTTTATTATATATATAAAATTTTATTTTCCTCCAAAAACCAAAACATATTATTACAATACATAATTTATACAAAGAAATATATATATATATATATATATATATATATATATATATATATATCAATATAATTATACAAGTCTTCAATAAACTCTATACAAATATGATTATGTAAAATCAATCCACCAGAATAATAATTTTCTTCAAAACAATAAATTATATTGAAGAAAATTAAAAGGGTTTTTACTATAATTTTCTATAAAAAAAAAATTGAAAGATTTATTACAAACAAAATTCAATCATAGAAAACTTATTTCAACAAACACACAGAGAATACAATTCCTCAAATGAGACAAACAAGGGAATATTACAGAAGAGAAATCAATCAGACATTAAAGATATTGAAAGGAACCTGGAGTCCTGCACTCTCGAGAATCTGATGAAGCTGGTTTCTGACGGCCTTTACGAAGAGCTCCTCCTTCCTGCTTCAAATCTCCTCTGAGTAACTGTTCTTGAACTCGAATCCGATCCTTTGTTCAGAAGACTCTCCAGAATAACCAGTAACAGATTCCAAATCCCTTTCTAGAACTCTCCTCAAAATTATAGCAAAAGATTGAAAAAAAAATCTTTTTCCCAGATTCAAAAATACATAATCAATAAACTTGTGCAACTCCGTAACACTAATCCTCCCCTGTGTGAGAAAAACTCAAAAAATTCCCAATTAAATAAAAGATATTGTCAATTTCTTCCAAAAACTCACAAAAATCCAGAATAAAAGAAATTAATTCTTTAAAAGCAAGCTTTTCAGTCATATTTGAATTCTCATTCGTTCTCACAACTTTTTTTATTCTTTTTATTTTTATTTTTTTGTTTTAATTTCTGTTTTTACAACTTTACTTGCAAAGCACATTATCTAATTAATTTAAATAATTTATTCTAATAATTATCCTTAACAAGATAATTAATTAAAATAATAAAACATAATTTAATATTTTAATTATCATTTAATAAACTCATGACTTTTAAAAATAAATAAAACATTTACAAATTTAAATACAATTTAATCTAACATTAAAATAAACAATCATTTCCATCATTTAAATAAAATAGATCACAGCGTATAAAATACCAACATTAATAAAATATGACATAACACAACCACAAACCACAATAACGACAACTACAAAAACGTACAATACCAATTAAACAAGATGGTCTGACATCATGGGACGGGATGACTTCCAAGTCATCTCTGTTTCAACATTATACCGTTGGGTTATAGGTGCTCGCCCTGTCCTGCTGAAGCAGGTGGAATCAAGACTATGTACCTGCAATCCCTGCATACAAACGAAGTCGTGTACATGTGCATACGTATATAAAATCAAAGCATTGTATTGTGAGAAGGAATCGCAGTGTAGCAGGGCACCCGCGAACGAGTGGTGCTACACTGTCTTTCATCACATCTATCCAAACAATATAATATAACCGATAAATTAATCATTTCTAAACTAACAAATCATATCATATCATCATGAACAATTACTAATTCACTGCATCACCACCTAATACTGCATCTATATAAAAGCATCACCAATTAAATGCAATCATAATGTAATATCATACTCACAAAAATACCATTAGAAGCTCTAGTCCCATCTTCCTCTTCCGATTCCTTAGCCAAACTACCTGCACATCCCAGGTGAGAATGGAGGGGTACTACACAAAGTAAGACCATCATCTTTAGGATACCATAGGCCAAGATCAACAATTCTCTTCAAATATCTAAAAATTCTCTTCACAACAGTCACATGAGATTCCTTTGGATTAGCTTGAAATCTTGCAACAATACATACAAAATTCATGATATCAGGCATAGTTTGAGTTAAAAACAACAATCAACCTGTAGATAGGGAAAAATCAAATATAAAACTAAAATAGAAATATATCAAATCTTAACTAGCACAATAGAGTACGAGACAACATGAAAATCATAATAACAAATGAATGCAAACCCAAATCCACGCTAAAATGAATTTATCTCCATTGCTCTTCTCCACCTGCATGAGAATGCTAGATTTTGAAGGATTGATAATGGAGGAATGTTGCATGCTCATTCCTGTAGCATAACGACCTGATGAAAGTGACAAATAGAGAATGATAGAGATGGATTGAAGAATGATTTTGACAGAGCGAGGATGCTAGACGAATCAACCCCCTAAATGGATTGTAAGAGGCCGTATTTATAGAGCCTTGATGTGGACGAAGATAAGATTTGATAAGATTACGAGATGAGATAAGATTTTAAAAAGATAGAAATATTTTGATTTATTGTTTTAAAGGAAATAAATCGTGAAAAAGATGTGAGGGATAATGAAATGATAAACTTATTAAATAATGATAAAGCATTATCTAATAAAGGATATGGATGATGTGGAAAGATACTTAAATAATGTAAAATCATTATTTAATTATAGATGAAGGTGAAAAAGATAATTAAATAAATAAATATTTATTTAATTATAGGAGAATAGATAAATGACTAATTAAACAACTAAAATAACTATTTAATTAGAGAGGATAAATGGTCATGAATAATTAAATAAATAAATATTTATTTAATTATAGAAGGGATTATGCATAAATAGGGAATAAATAAAATTAGTCAAATAAATAAAATTTATTTAACTAATTAGGTGATGACATGGGTACCTGGGGAAAAACATGCTACAAGGTGCCTAAATGATGCGATGTTGTGACAAGGTATCGTAAGAGGACATTTTTAGGTGTCTACATTTTTCCCCTCTTTGAGATGATGTTCAAGGTGATGATATTTGCATCAAGTAACATCATTTCAAAGAAACTAAGGTATGGATAGAGGAAAATGGATAATGATAGAAAGATAGGATAATGATGGTGATGTGGGCAAAAGTATGGGACAATGATGTTATAAGAATAGGATGATGATGGAATGATGATGCCCTCTCAAGAGGATAAGCGGGTTGGGAAAACACGGGTAGGCTCTTGAAATGAAAGGGATGGGTCAAGAACTAAAGATGAAGGAATGGATAGAGGAAGTGAAGGATTCCTTATGTTGCAATGAAAGTGAGCAACCATGATGTTTGATTTAGCACTAGATGTTATGCACCAAGGTATAAGGACCAAGGTGATGATGTGTCTTGTGCCCCAGCGTAATACAACCTTGTCTAGATACAAGATATGGATATTAGCTGGAATAAGTTGGATTTGATGCAAATACAAGATAAAAATGATAACAAACACAAGAAATCAAGCAAGCATGCACAAATGATACAAAAAAAAAACAAGGTATTGCCCTCGTCAAGCTGTAAACCATTGATTGATGGATTGATTGATGATGATAGTGTTGTCATTGTGGGGAGCGACATATTCCTAGATCAACAAAAGGATGATTGATAATTGACTAATTGACTTTGATTGATGATGATAGTGTTGTCATTGTGGGGAATGACATATCCCTAGATCAACATAAGGATGATGATAATTGATTGAATGATTGGGTTTACAACAAGATTAGGATCAAGACCGAAGGATGTGATTGGATAATTTGACAAGATTGATCGAATTGTTTGATATGGATTAAGGATTAACTTGCATTTGAATTATTGCTTGGATTGATTTGATTGAGTTGATTGGATGAAATAATTTGGTTTTATTTTATTGCTTGGATTTTTGTTGGCTATTTGATTTTTTAATCTTTTTTCATGACCTCTTTCCATTTTTTTTTGTATTTTTGGGGATATTTTGATTTTTTTGGACTTTTGAAATGTTTTGAGGTGTCAAAGGATGTAAATTTGAGTAGCCTTTGTGCTAGATACCAATGACAAGGGGAAAACCAAGTCTAGGTGCAAGGGTGGGTGATGGGATAAGGGATAAAAGGCTCATGATAGATGGATGGATGGTATGGATGTATGCTTCATAAAAGAGCAAGGATGTGATCTCCAAAGACTATGTCGCATAGGAATAACATGCCCCATTCTAGGTACAAGAGTTAGGATTTTTTTGGAGAAAAACTTATGACAGTAGGATAATGATAGGCTTGTTTAGAAAGATGAGGTATGTCAAGAGATACCTAAAGCATGTTTCAACCTTTGCCCCTATATCTTCATCAAGATCAAAAGAAGAAGGGTGGATAGATGGACTCAATATGATAGGTATGTATGATGGCCAAAGATGGTAGGTAGGATGGAAATGATATGATAGGTTGGATATATAAGACATTGTTCTCCCAAGTGTAAGTGACATAGAAGATCAACTTACACATGATGCATGTTTGCTAGGTTTTCATTGTGGTACTTATCCAGGGTGCCTGTTTACCAAGTTTTCACTATTAGACGAAATAATTTCTCTTTACTTTTTTTTTTTGACTTTTGACTTTTTGGATAGGAGAAGGGGAATATGGATAAGAGGGACTCAAGTGTCTATCTCCATGAAAGGTGGTAGTCCCACTAGAGATGGATGTTGTAGACACTGAAATCTGGTCTAAGTCTGTGACTTCAATATTCTTCATGGTCATGATTAAATAATGTTAATTATTTAATTAATTCACTTTAACTTCATTTCTCTATTAATTAAATAAATCTAATTATTTAATTAATTCACTTTAACTTTAATTCTTCTATTAATTAAATAATCTTAATTATTTAATTGCTTCACATTTTCTTTATTCTATCTGATTAATTAAATAAATGCTTTCTATTCAATTATGTTACTAATTAACCTTATCCTCTTGTCAAATTAAATAAATTATTATTTAATTTACCCTTTATCATATGTCAACTATAATTAAATAAATCCTTTATTTATTTAATTATTCATTTAATCCCTTCATTACTTAGTTAAATAAATCTTATTTATTTAATTATTCTTCAAATATCAAATCTTGAATTAAATGAATTATTTAATTCATAAATTCTATTTTAATGCATTCCTCTATATTTAGATAATTGTGTAAGTTATCTAAGTATTCACTTTGACTCAACTCGAGATCTATTTAATTCAGTTGGTTAACTCCTAATTTAATGTTTGAGTTGCTTGCATGAATAAACTCTTTGTCATATCATTCAATCATCTACTTCTAACTTGTTTGTGTGTACATGTGTATTAATTAAATCTTTATTTAATTAATTTTATCTTGTGTGTGCATTCGAACAGAGAGTTGCTTTAATCCATCTTTATTTTTGTCATGCAAAGACTATTCTTCTGTTTTCAAATACCAAACTCGAAGATTAAATCATTTATTTAATCTTTATTTCTATTTCTAATTTGTATCACTCACATCACTACTAACAGTTATCAGAATGCATGTCTAATCTTTTCATCTCAACTGTCTGCCGATATTTCTATCCTAGCCTATCGTTCAAATGATCAATTTTCTATAAATTGATCTGTCTTTCATCATTCCAATCTCTCTTGAAATCTTATGACTTTTGGAAGCATATCTATTATTTGAATCTTCGATGTTTTGCTAAATCACTATCACAGACTATACTTGCACAAGAGAAATCTGAGGGCAATTATACTACAACAACAAAATGGAGAAGGAAAATCGAGGTTATACATGGAATTACGTAGATTTTGGGTGAGATTGTTTAGTTTATTTATGTTTTAGCTTTCCTTTGTTCTTGGCTATTTATCTTAGATTGCATTGTTGTGTGCTTTTAACCTTTCTTCTGCATTTTCTAGATGTTACATTTGGTGGCATTCCTTTTCACTGGCCGTGTCCATTTCCAACTTCAATCGACCCGTAGTCGTCCCTAACATCTCCGAATTCAATTCCATCAACTCCACTGCATTTCTGGCTATCAAATAGACTAATCAGGACTATTCCAATTTTTTTTTGAATTTTTTTGAAAATTTGTCAATTTTCCCGAGGGGGCATACCTTTACCTGTTTTACACCGGGGCATTATTGGGACATACTTTTTTTATCAATTTTCTTTGACACAACGTCAAAATGACATTGTATCAAAGAGGGGAGAATATGGACATTGAATTTCGGGCTAAGCCTACAACTTCAATATTCTTCATGGTCATGATTAAATAATGTTAATTATTTAGTTAATTCACTTTAACTTCATTTCTTTATCAATTAAATAAATATAATTATTTAATTAATTCACTTTAACTTTAATTCTTCTATTAATTAAATAATCGTAATTATTTAATTGATTCACATTTTCTTTATTCTATTTGATTAATTAAATAAATGCTTTTTATTTATGTTACTAATTAACCTTATCCTTCTTGTCAAATTAAATAAATTCTTATTTAATTTACCCTTTATCAGATGTCAACTATAATTAAATAAATCCTTTATTTATTTAATTATTCATTTAATCCCTTCATCACTTAGTTAAATAAATCTTATTTATTTAATTATTCTTCAAATATCAAATCTTGAATTAAATGAATTATTTAATTCATAAATTCTATTTTAACACATTCCTCTATATTTAGATAATTGTGTAAGTTATCTAAGTATTCACTTTGACTCAACTCGAGATCTATTTAATTCGATCGGTTAGTTCTCCTAATTTAATGTCTAAGTTGCTTGCATGAATAAACTCTTTGTCATATCATTCAGTCATCTAGTTCTAACTCGTTTGCATGTACATGCGTATTAATTAGATATCTTTATTTAATTAATTTAATCTTGTGTGTGCATTCAAACAAAGAGTTTCTTTAATCCATCTTTATTTTTGTTATGCAAATACTATTCTTCTGTTTTTGAATACCAAACTTGAAGATTAAATCATTTATTTAATCTTTATTTCTATTTCTAATTTGTATCACTCACGTCGCTACTAACAGTTATCAGAATGCATGTCTAATCTTTCCATCTCAACCGTCTGTCAATCTTTCGATCTTGGCCTATCGTTTGAATGATCAATTTTCTATAAATTGATTTATATTTCATCATTCCAATCTCTCCCAAAATCTTATGACTTTTAGAAGAATATCTATTATTTGAATCTTCGATGTTTTGCTAAATCACTATCACAAAATATACTTGCACAAGAGAAATCTGAGGGCAATTATACTACAACGGAAAAATGGAGAAGGGTAATTGAGGTTATACATGTGGAATTACATAGATATTGGGTGAGATTGTTCAGTTTATTTATGTTTTAGGTTTCCTTTGTTCTCTGTTATTAAGCTTAGATTGCATTGTTGTGTGCTTTTAACCTTTCTTCTGCATTTTCTAGATGTTACATATGTCATTGCATGGAACATGTCAAATGTCATTATGATCATAGATGTTGGTAAGGGATGGAATGTGTTAACTTGGTCAAAACTTCACGAAATTCATTTTAAAAAAAAAATCCTATAGTATATGAAGCATAGAATGTGACACATGTTTCAGATTCAAAAAATATCATATCGTTTGAAAGCTATAGATGTTTTTCAATCAACCTATCAATCAGGACTTTAGTCATAATTCAAATAGAAAATGAATAATAATTATTTATTAAATTCAAAATAAAGCATAACTTATATTGGTAGAAAGTTGAGAATCTCCTTTAAAAACCCTTTTCGTTTCATCAATTTTTGGGTAAGAAAAAAGTCGTCAGCCACATACCCTACACATAACAATCATATCACCACTTTTTGGCCCATCATGATCCTTTACATACCCACTTTTCTGGGCATAACTTCACTATTTACACCTTTCTTATGCTTTATTTGACCTCTTTATGCCCTTATAAGGCTTAATTAAGTGTATTTTTGAATGTAAGCCCAACGAATAACATTAAATATGACTTAATTCCTGACACCCATTTTTAGGTCCTAGGTGGGACCCATTCACCATGGGTGGCGAATGAGTCCCCCTTGGGTCTAAATTCAAAATATTTCAAATTTCCTTTCGGGTTTTTATTCAAAATCACTTGATGTCAGCCTATGATGAGGTATTAATAGGTTACTAAGGCAAAATATTATATAAATAAGTGTTTTTACGTCCATTTCAACCCCCATTCATCAAATTCACTTATTCACTCATTCACTCAAGCATTCAAGCATCTAACAACATCAAATCAAGCATAAATCAAGCACTTTGGAGCATCTATTGACATCACTTCAGATTTTCATCAACAAGGGTTTGGTAAGTTGATGGAATTTTCATGCTATTTTTTATCATACTCTTTCATTCCATTATTCCATTAAAGGTTTGATTACCAAAGTGGGGTTTAACCAAGGCAAACCCTTATTTACTAACCCTCAACCATTTTCCCCCTCTTCCATGTGTGTTTGTAGAACTTTGCATGTAGATTTAACAAGAATTTAGGTGATTGAAGAGTGGTCAACAAGTCAACTAGGTGATTCAAGTCAAATCAACCACATTTCAAACTTGGAGAAGACCTTTTGTCCATTTCCCGTAGAATTGACTTCGACAACCTGCCAAGTAGACATCCTCAGATCTGGTGTTGTAGAGTTGTCTCTTGATTTCTCAAAATTTTGGGAGAGGATTGATTCACCACTAGTGGAAAATGAGTCCCACCTTAAGGCTAGAAATCTAAGTTTTGTCAAATTTTGGATCCCGACACTCAGAAACCTGTTCCTTATAGTTTTCACTAGAAGCAGGACTAATTCGCCACCCTGGGCGAATGAGTCCCACTAATGATTTTCTGTGATTCAAGAAAACATTCCAAAGATTCTAGAATCTTCATTAGACCTGTAGGTGCACACTAATTCAGTCTATTTCTTTCTATTTTGCATTTATTCATTCCTATTTCATTGTTTGCATATCACATTGTGTTTTCAGAAATAACATAATTCTTAGGTTTTGCATACATAATCATTCATTTAGACCACTTAATTGCATTTAGTTCATTCCATTTAGTCTAAACAACATCACACATAACATAATTTGAATGAAACGAGCTAGCATTTTTGGCCTACCTCTCTCCTTTTAGGTGAAAAACCCTAGAAGAGCTAGAGAGTCCTAAGGTGCCAAAATTCTACGGTTCAAGCTCCTCTATCCGTCATTCCTTATTTCTAGCTTCTACAACTTGTAATTCCTTTTTCAAATTTGGTTGGGTTCATTCAGTTTGCTGACATTCATTAAGGAGTGACCTATCGATTATGAGGCTCTATTCACGTTTAGAAGGCATGTTTTTTGTATTCGGAGGTAGTGGCATTTTTTTTGTAGACTGATTCAACCTTTTCAAGGTGCATTTATTTTGAAGGCATAATGAAACCATTAAAGGTGCTGAAATTTGAGTTTAAGATGCATGAAGGGAGGCATTTTTTCTTCTATTTGATTTGGCAACTGCGATTTTGTGTGGAACATTTCTTTACAAATCCAGAGGTAGCGTGGATTTTCTATTTGGAGAAGGCGTCATTCTGTGAAGTGTAAAGGAACTTGTTGCTTCATCTCAAAGTGTATAGATTTAGAACACACTACAATGGGTGTCATAGAGCTCCCTTTCATTTCTTGCGTTGGAATTTATTGCTCAATCAGACCGCGACTGGTGTTTGAAATTGAAGGTTGTGTTGGGAAATTTGATCTAGAGGCCATGCAACCTCTATTTCCTTGTGTTCATTTACAGTTGAGGTGTTTCCTCCTTGCTGGGAGTAATTCTCTTCCTTGACAGGGTTGTGCAAATTGGAGGACCTTGATTGGCTGATTTTGTAGCAAACTTTAAACATATCTAAAGTTTTGCATCAAATATTTGGCTAGGGTTTGGATGTGAGCCCATGCACAACTTTTTTGAAGTGCTATTTTGGGATCTTTAATCCCACATTTTCCCCACAGTAGCCTTTTTTTCCCCTTTTCATATTCCTACACTCATGTTGTACTTGTGAAGTAATTGTGGGAAGCTTGTGGATGTGTATTTGATATGCATGATTGGTGATTGATTGGCACAATTGCCATCAGATTTTGTAACAAATCACATTTTCTCGCACATTTCTATAGATGTTCACATGGGTGACCAAAGGATAATTTTCCCTAGGGATTAATCTGGGGCCTTCATTCATTCTTTGCACACCATATAAGCAACCTTCTCCCACAAAGCATATCTTAGGAATCTGGAGTCTATTTTTTGCGTTCCACATATCATCAGAAAGCTAACTTTGCTAAGCTCGCAGTGGTATAGGAAAATCCGCTTGATTTCACTATCTATCAACATTTATATTGCATTTGTAAGTTATCTTCATGGAAGGTATTATCTCTATAATTTTTTGAAGAATTGATAGCCATTATGGATTTTTCATTTTACCCTTCTCTAATCATCTTGAATAAGGGGAACTATAAATAATGGAGAGATGGTATATTGAAGCATTTGTGATGGCTTCATCTTTTACCATACCTATATAGTCTTGTTCCTCAAATTGGTACTTCTTGGAGAAAGAAGTTTGTTTGGAATTCCAAAAGAGATCATGTTTTTAGAGTGATTTCTCTTCATGTTGATGATAACACATTGAGTTTTATTGATGACATTGAGTTTCCTCATGCTCTATGGACCAAAATTTGGGAGTTATATGGAGATCTTGATACTCCACCCTTTCCAAATGATCCTACTTCAGATTGTCTTGTACCTCTTGATGATTCAGATAATATACCATATGACTATGATACACTACAAGAGTTTTCTTCTTTGGAACACCTTGTATATCTTGATGATGAGGATGATGAGGTTTCCACTCCTCCTACATAGATACCTATTGAGCCTTCACATTCATTGGTTGCTACTTTCCATGATCTTGATCAATAAGATGCATATTGTTTTCTAGATCCACCTCATTGGGATTCTTATCTTGCAAACATATCATTCTTGTTTATGGAGTCTCACATTGATGATTTGGAAGACACAATTGATAATGTTCATCTCCTCTTTGAAGGAGTTGATTTCACTACTTCAAATGTGATGAGGGAACCTTCATACCCTCTTGTTCCTACTTCTTCTCTTCTAATGTCATAGTTTGGTATTGAGTTGGAGTATTTCTAGTAGCATTTAGAGGAATCATTGTCTTTGGAGGTTGATCCTGATTTGATTATAGTTTCATTCAATATTGACATGGAGCCATTTGAGCATCCTTTAGAGACTTCATACTTCTTGAGAGTTCCTTCCCCATCTCTTGGTTTGGAGTTTCTTCATACACTAGTGGATTGGTTTCTTCCCAAGGGGAGAAATATTGTTTACAAGCATTGGATAGTGTTTTGTCTTCATGCATGCACCATTGGCATAGGAGCTTCTTCATTATGGGGGGGATACAATATCTCATTTTTTCCTTCCTATGGGGGAGTTATTGATTGTATATACATGATGTATGTAGTCCTTGGGGGGTGTGATTGAGTCGTACATCCATGCATTATTTTTTTTCTTTTCTCTCTTTTGGAGAAGTTTTTTCGCATGGGGTTTTTCTCCTTTTCTCTAGTTGTGAGAGATTGCATTGTAAATGGGTACCTAACATGGTTGTGTAGCTGGGACCCATATTACTTTTTTGCATTTTCTACATCTACATTCTCCCTAAGTTTTAACTTAAGGGGGGGTGTTAGTGTATTTAACTTTTCACTTAGGGTGGATTAGTTTCTCTTGGGTGGTTTTTCCTAGTGGGTAGTTTTCCCACCCGTCACTTTTTCTTGCCTTTAAAAAGGCTATACATTGTGTAATATATGCATCTCATATTTTTATCTGTCTTTGGTGAAATAGTTTTTGGCTTATCTCATTTCTCGTGAAGGTTTTTTTTGTAGATGTATCTCCTATGTTATTTTCTCTAACATTTTTCCATCTCCTTTGATAACTAGTTTTTATCAGTAAACAACATTTTTTAAGAGTGATGTTTACTATATAACACAAATTTTTTTCTATGAAGGAAAAAATTCTTTTTTTTTTGAATTTAGATTTGTAACTATGATATCTAGCTCCTCCATTTGGTGTTTTATGGAATATTTTTTTCTTAATTAAGTTTTGAGGTTAGACCAATTACAATTTAGACATAGGTTTACTGTATAACACACAAACAATTTGTTGGATGCATCTAAATTCAATATTTTTTTGTTGGATCAAGGACATCAATACCAAGAGCATAGATATTTTTTAGAATTTTTTTTTGGTAATCTACTATTTTTCCACATGTGTAGAACTGTGAGCTTGATTTTCAGTGAAAAACATACATTCACAAGAAAGAAAAAATAAATATAATTGAATCAAATTAAATATATTTAAAATTATGCTTTTCGGGAAGCTTATAATAAGGACTACATACTTACAAACCATAAATTTTAAATGAATTCATTTGATCCCCCAAGAGGTAAATCAAAAGTGGTTTTTTATCAACATTTTGATAGGTGTATAGAGGAGACTCCATTAAAGGTATGGTTTAAAACTAGCAGGGTTCTATCCAAGGGGGATTGATCAAACCCTCTTCAATTAAAATCCTTTAAATGGAACCTTTCAATGCTTAAATAATTATGTTTTCTAAAAATATGTGATTTCAGAAAAAATCGAGATGTTCCAGAAAGTGTAACCCATTATTGTGGCAACACCCCACTTCATGCTTAAAAAGGTGTTTCTCATATGATAGATTTGTGAGGATAAATATTTTGTATGTACAAAATGTATTTGATTGCTTTATCCCACAATTTGGAGGGAAGGGACCTTGCATGCAACATGCAATTGACAATCTCTTTCAAAGATCGATTCTTCCTCTCAACTAACTTGTTTTGTTGTGGAGTGTAAGGAATTGTGTTCTGTAACTCTATTCTTACTTCATCACAAAGATGTTGGACATCATTGTTGACATACTGCCACCATTATCTATGTAGAATTTCTTGATCATTTTCCCAAATTTATTCTCTACATGAGCTTTAAAAATCTTGAGATGCTCAAACACTTCAAACTTGAATTTGAGAAAATACACCCATGTGTATTGTGTGCAATCATCAATGAATATTAGCACATATTTGTATTTTCTCATGGAAGGTTTTGGAAATGGCCCCATAAGGTCACTATGAACAAGCTCTAAAGGAAAGGAGGCTCTCCATGCATGATCCTTCTAAAAAAATTCTTGTGGATGCTTTTCAAGAGCACAACTTCACAAATTCCATTGGAAAATTCTATTGCAAGCAATCCTTTAACCATCCCCTATTTGCTAAGTTGTTGCATGTATTTGAAGTTTAAATGACCAAATATTTCATGTCAGATTCTACTTTCATAATTTGCATGCGTTAGCAGTAAAGTGGAATCTGATTTAGCAAAAAATTTAGAAAAAGTGTACAAATGAGTGATGATAAATACTTTACCAACAACAACTTTGTAGTTTTCTGGCATGTCAAATATGCTCACTGAATCTAGCATGAATTCAACTCTCCTTTTGATGCTAGTATGTTTGATTTGATATATAGAGAGAAGATTGACAAAAAACTTTTGAATGTGTAGGAGATTCTCAAAACTTCCAATTCTAAGCTCTACCCTCCCTAGTCTAGTTTTCTAGATACTTGAGAGTCATCTCCCATGAGAATAGGAGGGCCATCATATGGTTTTAAATATGAGAGAACATATTTTGTGGCTGCCATGTGATGTGAAGCTCTGAAGTCTATGATCCATGCATATGGATAAGAATGAATAGCAATTAATGCATGCACATTACCTCTTATTTCTGGTGCTTTTTCTTTCTACTTCTTGGCACTTTCTGGAATATAGTTACCAAGGTTATTCTATTGAAGTGTCTGTGCCATGAGGTCAATGGTCTTCTTCATCCATGATTATTCTAGATGGTAACCATAGTTGCAATAGTTTCATTTTGATTTCCCCTTTTTGTGTTTCTTTTCCTTCAAGATGGTAGATTCAATTGGAGGTTTGAGATTGCCTCCCTTTCTTGGATCTGGTTCCTTGTTCCCTTTTCCTTTGGATTTTTATTGGATTTTGAACCATTTTTCCCACTTGCATGCACAATAAGTGCATGAGCTTTGGGATTTTTAATGTACCCATCTTTATGAGCTTATCCTACTCATGTATCAAGGACTAAATAAAAGCATTGAGTGTGGACATCTTCCAAGTTACTCCTATTGTAAACTTGAATGTGTGAAAAGTGGAGACAAATACAATGTATACTTTGGACCCAATTTTGATAAAATAACAAGAATTAATTTATTTTCTTATTGGGATTTTTTCGATTCTGTATCCTTTCAACTAGAGTAATAAGGCCTTGAAATTTGTGAAGGAGTGTTGAATGTTTTCAAAATTACTCAGATTTAATGAGTAGAGGTCATTTTCAAGGATGTGACCCTGCACCTCATCTTGATTCCAAAAATCTAGTCTCTAGTGTAGTCTAAATCTGGTTTGGATTTGTGCATGCTTCGACATGAAACAACAATTCTAGAGACATGAATAAGCATAGGAGACCAAAGGCTTCGCTCGTGTGGTTGAAATATTTTGATTTTTTCAACTGTAGAATTTGTTGTAATCTCTATTGTCATGACTATCTGATACAAGCCTCTACATTTGAGCTAAACTAGAATCTTTGGCTTCCATTTGAAATAGTTATACGATGTGAGAATTGCAAAGCTAAAAAATTCTTCTCTAATATTTAGTACCTGCAAAAATATTGTTTGTGCTCCTTCCTATCTCTTATGCGCTCTAATACCAAGTAAAATTTTAGCTAAACCTACACAACATAATACGAATCTAGTTGGAAAATAAGAACATAATTGACAGGTGAATAGAAGAAAAATTTAGAACAAGAATGAATAAAAACTCTGTAAGTATTAACAATGAAATTGCAGTAATTTACAAAGATAAAACCAACGTATGAATAAATCATGAAGGAAAATCAAGGGAATTTAAGGAAAAGGCAGAGATATTTCTTAGTTATATTACAATAAAACAAAGCAATAACAGTTATCCTAGATAAGATACGAAGTTGCTAAGTTGCGCTAACAGGCGTTGAACATCTATGCCACTAAGCATAAACTATTTATGTTCCTATTCGACGTGGATTGAATTGGAGGTCACCATCTTAACATACTTTGAATTGGAAGAATATCGTTTTGTATTTCATTATACCTAACCAAAAAGAAATGGTGTAGTCGAGGCTCCTTTGAATCTTTCCTTAAAGCCTATAAAAAATACTTTTAATAAGAACCATCCTTTTTTGTGCAACTGAGAGTTAGAGTGTGTCTATTTAGGAGGATCCAAATGGTGCTTTGAAATTGGGGAGTTTATTGATGCAACTCCCATGAGTCCTCCATCGACATCCATACAAGTTGTAATGCCTAAAAATTACCTATGAAGATCAATGGAGATGTGAGTGAAGTTGGTATTTGGAGTGTTTAGAGTGACCAACTATCACACCAAGCATCCCGCCCTCCATTCTCCCTTCTTGTGGCCTTCATTTCACACCTATTTCCAACACAGTTCCCAATATGCATTTACGATTATTTCTCATTCAATGACTCCCTCAATTAGCATATGAAATCATCCTTTTCTCCACTTGGCACAAAGATAGAGTCAACACCTCACCATGTCTCCTCCATCAAGCATTATCCAAAGAAATGATCAACCCCATGTTTCCCATTAATTTGGTAATTTATTGGATTATAATTTTCTTTAAAAATTAGACTTTTTCATAAAAGTTAAATTTTTATTAACATTTAATGTAACAATTAAGTGATTATTTGGTTAACATCAAAGCTTGTAAGGAGGCCTTCTTTTCAGTTTTGTGTAACTTTTAAATGGGAGATAATTTTTTCAAGTGTGAATTAACAATGGAAAGATAGTTCGGGCACCAATGTTTTAGTGCCAAGAAATATTTGATCTTATGTTGTTTTAATGCATTTTCAATCCATCGACGTAAACATGCAAGAAATTTTTAATGGGTCATAACTTTCACCCTGCTTATCAAAATGTTAGTACTTTTTTTTTATTCTATCAAAATTTCACAAGGAATCTGATTTTGCATGTAAAAATAATATTTGGGTTTCCATTTATCACAAAGTTATAAAATATTTGTGAGTTAGAAACAGTAAATTTTGGTATTCGATCTTTACCAACTTGTAAATTTTTCTTACATATTGTTCTAGGGGGGATACAATTAGCACTAATCATCATTGGGGGGATTTTTGAATAAAGGGGTAATATTTATGTGCTTCTAGTTTTGAGTTTGTTGGTTCATGTGATCCTGTATCTCACACTAAATCCCTTCCATTTGAGTAGTGTTTGTAATTTCCTCCTAGTAAATAGAAAATCAAATGTGGATATTGTGGAAAGAAAAGGAATACAATAGAAAAATGCCGATTTCATCAAACTGATGAAATGGAGTAAATTATTCTTAGTCATGGTATTTCCTTACCTAGTCATTTAGTTCCAACACATGTAGAAACACCATCTAGTCTCACTCAGATATCTTGTGAGATGTCATCATTTGGGAATGAACAATGTAGTCTAATTACTTGCATTGATGTATTGTCTCCCATATCACCTATTGCTACATCTAAATTTGGTGTTGACTCATTCATGAGTTATTGTGATTATTTGCACCAAGACATTGTTATAGTCATTCTAGATCTATCACATTGGGATGCATATTTACTAGGCATAGCATCTTTGTTTGTATAATCTTGGATTTTAGATTTGGATGACACCATTAAGGATATTTGTCTTCTATTTTATGACAATTTTGATGAAGTTGCATCATCATTTCCATCTTTATATATTATTCTTACCTTGCCTACATCATCTACTATTATGATAGATTGTGTAGAAATTCATGAGTTGACCTATCCAACTTAGTTATCATCATTTATAGTAGTAACATATTCACATCATTCTAGCTATCACCATACATCTCAATCCCTATTCAAGAATATTCTATGGTACTTAATCCATCATATCAACATCCGTCAAACATCAACACTAGACTGGAGATCTTTTTGAATCATTCAGAGGAATCATTGGCACCATTTTGATCCTGGATCATGTACATCATTTAGAGATGTTTATCCTATTTACTACATATTCCTATCCAAAATGGGAGTTCATTTTACACACATTTTATGGTGTTGTTTCTTCCCAAGGGGAGAAATATTGTTTAGAATTCATGGATCATATTCAACATCTAGTGTTGAGCAATTTTCAATGCTATAGGCATCATTTTGAGGGAAGGTTGCATGGCTTCTCTTCTCTTATAAGTTTTGGGAGGAAGAATTTCCTTACATGGAATTCATGACTTCAAATTTTCTAGAGGGATCACATGACCTTCTCTCTTTTCTCTGTTATGGGGACAACATCCAATGTATATTTTTCTAAAAGTAGTCCTTGGGGGGTCATCATGAGTGATTCTATGTTATTCACTTGTACATTTCATTTCATTGCATGATTTCTCATTTGGAGAGGGGTTTCTATTTCCCACTAGGATTTTTTCCTTTACTCCACTTTATGAAAAAATTGTACATGAGTACCTAACATGTCTTAGTAGTCGGGACTCATCATTGTGCATACATTTCTCCCTAAGTTTCACTTAAGGGGTAGTTCTATTGTAAGTAGTCATTATCATACCTAGTTAGCTAATCACCTTTCAAGGATTGACCTATTCACATCTAGCATAAGTTTACGATTTCTTTTGATTTTGTCTCACTTCATGTGGTTGATACATGTTTCATCATGACTTGAGACACCTATTGAAACTTTTTCACACACTTTTCAAGTGTGGCCACAAGTTTTCCATCTTTGTTAGGGGTAGTTAGAGTTTCACTCCTACCTTATCACCTCCTCATTATTTCCTATATAAGCAAGGCTTGATCATTGTATTATATACTCTTCATATTATATTTGATAGATATACCATTGTGATTATTTTTTTCATTTATGGAAGTTTGTTTCATGCTCTTGATATTAGTATTCTCCAACAAGTAATAGGTAGAAAATTAATAGTAAAATGAGCTACACTAAAGGTATCCTAGCCACTAAGTATAGATTTCATATGAGAAGAGCCTATTAGTGACTCCATAGTCAGAATGGTGAAATCCTCAGGCTTGACATTGTACAACCAAGAATTCGATTGAGATGAAGTATTGGAGTGGTTCAAGAATCTAAAATGTGTCTAATATCAAAGTAATGATAAATTAAAAAATTGTTACCCTCAAACTCCAAAACCTAAGACCATTGACAATTAGAAAGTTGTAGTACAATCTTGGTTGGAAGATCTATCCTTTTCTAAGTACAAGTCCACAATAATACGGGTGTGAGTAGTATGTATAAATTATATGGTCATAGTTCAATTAAGAGAAAATTTCTAAGCTAAATTCAAATAGTAAAGTAGCACAAATCCTTTAGAAAATGAAGTGAGAAGTTGGGAGTTGTAACAAAATAGGAGAGAATTTTAACTAGTTTGTAGTAGTATTGAAGAGGGAAAACTAGGATTTGAGTGAAAGGGAACGTTGATTTCACATCCAAGATAATGAAAGGAAAAAATAAATATACCTTGAGTATAAGGGTATATATCTATCCTTATATCCATCAAGGAGACCCAAGTTTCTACAATATAATAATTCAAATCAAAGAGGGATAGAAAAATTAATGGAACATGCAGATCAATGCATGGGAAGAAAAATAATCTTCACTCATAATGATATCTCATCTCCAAGAGATTAATTGAAAGGATTTTTACAAAGGTATGTGATTCAAAACATGATGAGAGGTAGATCATTTACCAAGGTAAGCCTCTTCAAAGGATTTTTTTCCTAGCTTATAAAACCATAACAAAAATGATCTGCATAGGGATTTAAATTAGTAACAAGATATAATGATAGAGATCTATAGTGATTATTCTTGAGAGAGAGTTGACACAAGGATGAAGGAAAAGGGATGGGCATACAAAAAATATATTCCTTAGAACTACATAAGGGGTCAATTCCATCAAGGCTGGATTGAAATCACATTCCTAGAAGAGGATTGATCATAAACTAGTAAGGTACTCCATAAGCTATGAAATAGATGTGATAGCTACTCAAAACCTTGCATGAGTGAGAATAGGAATAGAGTCACCTTCAAGAGTGGGAAAAAGAATAAGAGCGGCCATTCAAAATTCTAATTTAGCACGTTAATTCCACACTTAAAATTCAAGAATATCTTTGTTGGTATAAGGAAAATTAAATAATTATATCTATTGTCATATTTCTTGAGGTTTCCAAGTTAGGGAATTTTAGTTGAGTTATTATCATTATTGTTAACTAGGAGAATTGATAAACCAATGATGTAGGTTACATTTGTATTAATATCATTAATATTGAAATGATAAATCACATAGTGAACCCCTACAACTCTTGGGAAATGCACAAATGCCCCAACCTATTCACCATGGCTGAGTCAAGTTTTGAACCTATGACTATGATGAATTTTTTTTCTAATGGATCAATAATTTTCTCTAAACCTAGGGACCTTAGTTGAGTTATTATTGTTAGAAGACCACTCATGATTAAAATTTCTATTCAATAATTTTAATATATTTTTCTATTGAGTTTGTAAAAGCTAAAAGTTATAGACTAGAGTTAAGGATTAAATGAGGTTGTATAGAATAGTGTAGGCTATGAAGAAATATATGGTAGCCAAGATACTAAACTTTACTAACATATTATTGATAGTTTTCTCTAGTCATAAATATGAAAAATTAAATTATCTCACTTATGAAAATAAAGAAATATATTTCCTATATAATGAAGAAAATATGCATAAAAATATGATCAAACAATTGCATAGTATCCTTACAAATCATTAGGGTTTTAGAACTTAGTTTATAATTTTTCAAGAATTGTATCAAGGATAAAGGTATAGTTACTATTCTAACACTTTATTTTGCAATAATTGGAGAGTGATGGTGTTTTTTCTCTTGATCCTACTTTTTCTGAGTATATGAAGCATATTGAGAATTATTGTCATTATTTTATGAACATGTTTAGCAATAAAATATCTAATTCAATTTTTTCTCAACTCAAGAGTAATGTGCTAACATATCTACCAAATCTCTTACAACTATAAATTTTGAATATTTTTGAACATTATTGCTTTGTTATATTTGGGCATATGATGTAATAAGGGGGAGTTTTAATAATTTTTTTTTTACATAATTAGTCATTTTAGTTGGTCAACTAGTAGTTAGTGGTTGATCAACCTAGTTGATGGTTGTGTGGTTATTTAACCACTATGCCATTGTAAATATTGTAGTTTAACTTAATCCTTTGATATTTATTTCTACAAATTAATTTTCCTCATCTTCAAATTAGAAAGATATAAATTTAATATGTTAAATATTGATTATGGTGCTTCTACTATACATATATTGGATATATTGATGTTGTAGTGAGTGTGCAAGTTAAATAACTAATGGGAGGATGAGAAAAATTATTAAAATCTTACTTTTAAACTTCACATTATGAATTAATGTGTGTTATCTATGTAGCCAATGAGATAATGGTGTAGCCTAATGTGAATTAAGGTTCTCCTTGTTACAATATTTTAATGCTAAATTATTGAATTGTTTTGGTTGGAAACTATGTGTCTAAGGTGTTTTAGGTATTTATTATATGATGGGAGGCTTTTATTTCTTAATTTGTAGATGACATTAGATCCCTTGGGTAAGTACCAATGAGTTGGTGAATTTTTGAGAGAGAATAATATGAGAGGATATTGTATGAGAGATGAATATATATTGAAGGACAAATTACTGTGTAACACATTTTAATGTAGACTATATATAATGGCTTATGACATTTGATATATGTATATTATGTGTATAAAGTTTTCTTATTTGATTTGTGTATTATATACTTATTTTCAATCAATAGCATATATTCTAATCCTCTTTATTATCTATCATTTTAGGGTATACATATAAAATTATTAGATAACAAGGCTCAAATATATAATTTGCACTCACTTTGGTCAACATCTAGACCATGTGAGGCATAAACAATAATATGATTGAGTAAATGATATGATGAGTACACTAGTGTCTAGATGACAACATATATGCACTAGAATCCCTCACTATACCACCATCAAAATTAGATTATGAACCATACAAGAGTTTGTTCAACATCTAGTAATTGTTGATCTTTAGCTAGGACCTAAGAAAAATAAACTATGCATTAAAAAAATATATAAATAAGTCTTAAATAAGAGAATTCAAACCATTAAATTTTGGAGAATTAATAATTATTATTTGTTTCTATTCATTCTAGGAGAAGAAAGAGAATAAAAAGACAATATTGTGCACTTATAGAAGGAAAAATTGCACACTTTCTATATATCTATTTTCCATGAATAAAAGGAGAGTAGTTAGGGAACATTGATTATATCAAAGGAAACGATAAAAGGAGGACCTACTCAAGGAACATTGATGCTACCAAATGAACTAGTTTTTCTTCCATGTTCGAAGTTTTCTATGATAAAAATAAGTGATTTGTAAGTTTTTTCTAGTATTTTATTAATTTTTGGCATAATAATCTTGTTTCTATATAGCCCATACTTTCTCTTGCAACAAAGTGGACAGTTGTAGAATTTGGTTGGTTATAAATTCTATAAGTCAGGAGTTATAGATCACCTCCAACTAAAGGGTCATTGAAAACAATTATTCAAGAGGGAAAAAGGTAAGGAAATAAGAAATAACATGAGCTTTCTAGCTCTGTTATAGGATCCTCTTGATAGAATATGATTTTTTTTTTAATCCCCAAAATGGTAATAGATTAAAAGATGAGGGTTTTATACATAAGGAGATGAATTTAGGAAAAATGTGCTTTTATATGTTAATGGACTATGGCCAAGCTTAAGTGACTTTATTCAATATTGGTTACACTTCATTAAAAGGTGTTAATTTCAATTTAGAGTCTTATTATTGACCTTCTTAGATTGTAGTTAACTATGCATCAAACTTTAGTTTCCTAATTTTGATCCAAAGAAGGAATCATTCTCTTATATTATTGTTTGGATTAAGCCTCCTTCCTTAGCTCTATAATATTATGGTGGTTTAGGATTTGGGGGTTATTGGCATTTATTTATGGAAATTTGTGGCAACAATATATTATATGTATACAATATATGCACAAATTTGTATAGAGATGGAGTTGTCTAATAGATTACCAAAAATATTTGTATTAAGATGTTTCTAAATCCGTCTTTGTCACTTATGTCTAAATTTCTTCAATGAATTTAACATAGAAGTTTTCTTTTACCTATATTAATTAAATAATGTTTAATTATTTAATTAAACTAATTTTTTTCTCTTTTCATCAATAATAGTCAAATAATTTCAATATTTAAGTATCTTACTATTTTTATCATATCTATATTAATTAAATAGTTTTTTATTTAATTGATTCATCACTTATCATTTTCCTTCGAACATTAATGAAAATGAAAATTCATATTATCTTTGGTCCTCTACAATTAAATAATTTTCAAAATTTATTTAATTAGCTAACATTCCTTTTTTAAATAAATTAAAAATAATTTATTTCTAAAATAAATAAATTAAAAATAATTTATTTCTAAAATAAATAAATTAATATTTATTTATTTCTTCAAGCTATCATTTGAATAATCTTATTTATTTAATTCCCTCCATCAAAATTCAAAAATTTGGGTCTTTACCCTATCTTAAATTTTTCTATCCATTGATCTTGCAAATCAATCTCCACCATTGATCAAATGTTAAGTGAAGCATATATAAGTAATAAGCTTTCATTTCATTCAAACCCCCTAGCACTTTATTTTCAAGATCTCTTTAGCACTTTTATTGTCGAAATCCCCCTAGTACTTTTATTGTCAAAATCCCCCTAGCACTTTTATCATGAAGATCTCTCTAGCACTTTGATTGTCAATATCTCTCTAGCAATTTTATGATCAAGATCTATCAAGGATTAGAGTATACAAGCATTAAATATTAAAGAATTATCAATAATTTATCATTGACATTTATCGAACATATGTATCATTTATCTTTGAGTATATATCTATATCATTCCATCATATCATTATTATTCTTTCATAGTTTGTTACTTTGAACAGCAACCAAAAATGGATCAAATCAAGATCTTAGCTATGATGAGTTTATTTGTTATCTAAATTCTCTAGTTTGAGCTGAGATCTTCAACTTCATTGTGTGATTGTGAGTGGGAGTTTTGCATTGTTGATATTTATGATCCACGTTTTCATCATCCACATGTATCACATATTAATATAACATATATATGATTGTGTATGAAATTTGATATGTGCGTATGGTGTATATATGATCATCTTATTTGATTTGTGTGTGAAATACTAATCTCATCCACTACATATATATTTCAATCCTCTTTCTTATCTATCTAATTAGGGTAGAAATACATTAATAGAGAATGCGGCTCAAAACTATGGTTTGTACTCCCTTTGGTCAACATGTAGATAATGTGAGGTATAATCAATAATATACTTGAGTAAATGATACTAAAAGTACACTAGTTTCTAGACGACAAAGCATGCACATTAAAATCCATGGCCATACCAACATCAAAATTACATTTTGGATCATACAAGTATTGTTTCAACATCTAGCGATTGTTGATCTTCACCTAGGGCCTAAGAAAAATTAAATATACATTAGATAAAACTATAAATAGGGCTTATATAGAAGCATTCAAATAATTAGCATTTGGAGAATTAAGAATTATTATATGTTTCTATTAATTATGGGAGAAGAAATAAAAGTAAAAGGTAGTATTATCCACTTATAAAAGGCAATATTTCCCACTTTATATATATATTCATTAATAAAAGGAGGGTAGTTAAGGCATGTTGATGCTACCAAAGAAACTAGTTTTTCCTCCATGATGGTTGTTTTATAGGATAAAATTGATTGAGTTGTGAGTGTTTTTTAGTATTTAATTAATTGTTAAAATAATAATTGTCTTTGAATAGCCTATACTTTCTCTTGCAAGTAGTTAGAATGTAAAAGAATTTGGTTGGGTATGAATTCTATAAGTTAGGATTTTGTAGATCATCGAGAAACTTGTTCAAGATTAAAAAAAGCTAGGGAAACTAGAAACAAAATGAGATTTTTAGCTCTACTTTAGAATCCTATTGAAAGAACATAAATTGTACCAAAAAATGGTAATTGATTTGAAGATGAAGATTTCATACAAATGGAGAGGAATTTGGAAAAAAAATATTTTTTATATGTTAATGGATTATGATAAAGTTTGAGGAACTTCCTTAAATATTGTTTATGCTTCATTAAAGACATTGATTTCATTTAGGGTCTTGGTGTTAATTTTTAGATAGTAGTTATTTATGTATCAATCTCTAGTCTCCTAACTTGTAATCATTATCTTCTATTTTTCTTTGGATTAACCTTCCTTCCTTACCTCTATAATAGTATGCTGGTTTAGGATTGGGAATCGCCAACATTTGTTTAGAGAAATTTGTGACAACAACATAATATACTTATACAAAATATGTAGAGATGGAGTTGTTTAAAAGATTGCTAGAAGCAACTTTTATTAAGATGATTGAACTATCTTGAAGACAAGTGATCAATTAAAATAAAAAGACCACTTTATTAAGAAATATACATCATAAAAGGATTCTTGGTGGTGAGGAGTTACCTCGCCCACCATTTTATGGAAATTGTGAAAATTGTGAATTTTTATATTAATAAGGAATTTCTAACTAAAAAGGAGGAGAGTCAATACCTAGTGAAGGTGTTGGACATTCATTGTTTCTCCTCCTCCAAAAAAAATCATTCCTAAAATGTGATTTTTTTAACACATACCATACATCATAAAAGGATTCTTGTTGGTGAGGAGTTACCTCGCCCACCATTTTATGAAAATTGTGAAAATTGTGAAATTTGATATTAATAAGGAATTTATAACTAAAAAGGAGGAGAGTAAATACCTAGTGAAGGTGTTGGACATTCATTGTTTCTCCTCCTCCAAAAAAAATCATTCCTAAAATGTACCTTTTTTAACATAGACCATGTTTCCGAATCCATCTTTGTCGCTTCTGTCCAAATTTCTTCAACAACCCTAACACACATCATATTCTTTTTTGGATCCCTTTTTGTTTAATACAGTTAGATGCAACTCTAAATGTTGACTCTTGTCCTATTTAATACCTCTTCCCACTCCAGGCTCTTATTGCAAACTACTCTCATTCTCTCTATTATTTCATATTTAGGAAAACCTCTGTACTCTACAATGGCTGCACTGCGAAGTTCTCAAAAGGAAGAGAAAGAGCATTTGGTGGATCAAAGGATACTCACTATGCATATAAAATATTAGAAACCCAAAAATATTTTGATACTAAGAACAAAACCCAAAAATGTTCTTATGATCTAGCAAGAAAAAGATGATTTTTTTTTATCCTTCAACCTATAGAAAAATGGACGTGCAACACTTTTTGGACAACAATTTTCTTTGGATTTGCTCAAGAATGAAAAATCTTAAAGATACCCAAATGTTATTTTGACCTTGAGAACAAAATCCAAAAATAATTTTTCTTCCAAATGAGTTGAAGCTAGTTTTTTCAATCAAAAATTAAAATAGATCCAATAAAAAATGGCTTGCATCAAACCCCTATTTGCAACTATGTCAAATGATCTCCAATTTAGATGAAACAAAAGCCAATTTTGACTCTCTCGAGCCTTTTGGATGCGTTGGAATAGTAAAAAATGCTGCCAGTATAACCAAAAATGTTGCAATCACCTAGATCTCACAAAACAAATATACAATATGAAGAAGTTATTAGATCTTTACAAATCCTTTTTGATTCTCCAAATCATTCAAAACGCAAGAGAAGAGCATACGAGAATTTACAAGATCTTTACAAGAAAAATCAATCTCTCAATTAGGAATTTATGAACTTAGATTTCTCAAAACAAAGCTCTGATACCATGTTAGAAATCTGAAATAGATTGAATAACCCAAGAAACTTTTTAAGAGAAAATCATAGTTACATAAACTAAAAAAATATAAGAATGCAAACTAGGAATCTGAGAGATTATGCAATGTCAATGTGACAATATTGCATTAAGAGCTTCCAAGTTGAAAAGATACAAAGCAAGATGCATGAATGGATGCAAATAAAAGATAGGTAATGTGTTTATATAGAACTTACGAGAGGAGGTAGGTGGTAAATCCAACCAATAGGAATCAACTACAAAAATTGGAGATGGACCACGAAAAGTTGAGGATGTCACCAAAAGTGGAAAGTGGTTCCACCCTTTAGGGAAGGGGACACCACACACTTATCTACTAGTAATAAACTCACTTTATTATCCTAAGCAATCTTAATTAAGTGTAGGAAAAACCTAGGACTAAGGGAAAATTAATTAACCCACTAGGAAAATAAAAACCTACACCAACAATCATAACAAAACCATGAGTAATCCCTATTGTACAATGTGCATGGGCGTCTATCTATACTTATGACATAATAAACAAACTAAAATTATATTACATTAAAAAATAATTCAAATGTAAATAAATTCAAACTAAAATAAAAAAAATTGAATGTACACTTGTATGTATATATAAATATTTAAATTAAACAATAAATGTCTGATATCTCCCAACACACTCTATATGGAATGTATTGGTTCATTGTTGAATATGTGTCGATCTCATTTGATGTAAAGTGTTTCTTATGTACACAATTCAACAACATCATGTGTATCTTTTATACAATCTCCCACATAATTCATTTGATTTTTTCTTAGAGCACATTTGATGCAAGCTCTTATGTTGTCATGTTCAACCTGTCCATGCCCACTCTCAAAGAAGCTCCAAACATGTGGTATATTGGCATTTCAATGATATCTACATAATGCATAAAATGGTCTTGATGATTTGAATTGTGACACACATCCATCTGACCATACAAAATTCTTTTCAATTTTTGAATCTCTGATTGCCAAATATTCAAAAAATCTTCTTAAAGTAATGTTTTGTAAAATGTGTGACATGCTCTTTATCATCACTAATATAAAAGTGATATCATTTCTTGATGACTCGTCCCTCAAATATACTATCAACATCATCCAAATCTATTTGTGCATGTCGATAACACACATGCACCATAATAGTGATCTACTGTAAAAATCAATATAAAGATTGAATCTCTTTTTGATGTAGAAAAGAGTAATTTTATGCAAAGTCAACTACTGATAAAACTGTTCCAAGTGGGAAAGTATCTCTTAATGCTTGAAGTTGTTGTGCTCGCCACTTAGAAAAAAATCATGATGTATGTACGATTGTATCAATTTTTTTAAAAAAAATCATAAATGTTCCAATAGGTATCTCCTCTTCTACATAAACAAACCTTGTCAATTTTTTCCCTATTTTGGTTTGAAACTTTATGAACTTAAAACTCTTGCAATTTACCAACTTTTTCAGGTTAGTATCTTTGTTTCTCAAAGGCATTTAGCCAAATTTTTGTATGTTTCACAAAGTATTTTTATGAAGCTTATTTGATTGGTTGCATTGTCATCATCTGATTTGTCATATAAGATGGATTTTATGAATTGACTTTCTCATTCAAGAGGTGCATTTTGAAAACCATCACTTTCTTCTCTAATATTTTGAAACACCTAATAGTAAAGATCAAATTCAATATGATAATGACAACAACAAGCTTCAAAAACCTTGTTTTTCTTCACATAATATGGCCTTAACCTTTCAAACATTGTTTGCCCAATCTTTATATGAGAATTTGAATTACAAAACATCACATACATCTCATGTTGTGTTATGTTTAACCAATGTTTTGTATGCAGTTCATTACTATTGGGCCCAATCCTGTGTTTGATAGCATCTCTACTATTTGATGAAGGATGAGACTGATCATTCCAAAAGATTGAGATCAAGTTCCTCACAACATATTCAAACCTGTCAGATCAAGAAGCTCTAGAAATAATTGTCCGATTTCCTTCTAAGGTACACTATCATCCAAAACCTTTCTCCTTTTCATATATTTTATTAGTGTCTTTCTATTGAAACCAATTTCAATTGAAAGTGAAGAGATTTGTCTTTTTTGGCTATTTTTCACTTAAAATAGATATCAATGTCACTCTTCTTGAAATGGCCTTATCTACTAATTGATATTGTTTCCCAATGGAACCCAAACTTTAAAAAAAAAATTCAACAATATATTTTTCTAGGTGTGAACCTTCCCTCTTTTTCATGCTCGAATCTACACCAAACAATTGTAATGGCTCTTTTAACTCATTACTAAGAAGTACAATTGATGACAGTTGGGCTTGATCAAGTGTATAAAGATTATTGAAATGAGCAATTATTTCCATTTTATTTTTATTCATTGACCTCCTAGTAGTATGTCTAGGTTGTTAGGCATTAAATTTTAATTTCTCTTATCCATTTCAAGTAAATGATCTAAATTTTTAGAATATTTTTTGTCTTCACCTCTTTAACTAGATTCATTTGCTCATCCATGATGGTAGAAGGAAGCAATCCTGACCCCTCTCCAATATTCATTTCTTGCACTTGGGCCTCCTCCATAAAATCAACTATTTGTTCTTTAGCCTTATTTGTTCTAGTATCTAAATTTGGCTCGACTTCTACTTCATTTATGTATGTTGATCCCCTACACACAAAAGTCATATTATATATAAAAGAGAAGAATTTAGAATATTTAACTACTTGTCAGTATATTTTTAAGAGCCTCCACATCAAATTACTAAAAATAGTGTACATACATAATAAATAATAAATGTACATATGATGTAATATTCAAGTTCGTTGTATAGGAATATAGAGAGGCATAAACCTAGAGGTGAGAAAAATAACTTAGATCTAGGGAAGGAGGGAGGGAGTGTGCGAAAGGTAGGGAGAGAGATGGGTAGGGAGGGGGTACATGGAGGACCTAGAGAGGGATCTCATTTGTTAATTTCTATGATATTGATCATATGGAGAATACCCATGATTAAGATGGGTTGGTCCTACTAATATTGTACCAAATATTTTTTATTTTCTTTCCTCATTCACTAGAGAATCCATGGCCAAGTTAGAAAAATGGTAGGGAATTAAAGTTCCTAAATTAATAGATCAATTGATAGGTGAAGGCTCATAATAAGTTCACACATAAGTGTTAATGTACTTCATGGTAATTAAGATGGTCAAGCATGAATAAAATTGAATTTCTACACCCCATTTATATTATCAATGCACATGTAGCATAATTTGAATGTATTCTTTTACAATATCCTTTTACATGAGTTGACACATAGGTGTTAATGCACTTCATGGTAATTAAAATGTTCAAGCATGAATAAAATTGAATTTCTACACCCCATTTATATCATCAATGCACATGTACCATAATTTGAATGTACTTTTACAATATCATTCCACATGAGTTCGCATATGTCAATACATTGGAAAAATAATATAGTGAAATCTTGGGCTATGTAGACTGAGAATTTTAATGTGCAACCTAGACTACTGAAAGAAGACAAAATAATAGTTCAACAAAAGCAAAACAAAATTTATAGCCCTGAGAAAATACATGCCATTTAGAAACAATATTGTTATTTTAAAAAATAATTAAATACTAAAATATTCTCACAACTCAATTAATTTTATCCTATCAAACCTCCATTGTGAAGGAAAAACTAGTTTCTTTGGTAACATCAATGTGCCTTAGCTACACTCCTTTTATTAATGGAAAAGATATATATAGTAAGTGGGAAATATTGCCTTGTATAAGTGGAGAATACTACCTTTTACTTTTGTTTCTTCTCTCATAATGAATATAAACATATAACAATTCTTAATTCTCCAAATTCTAATTATTTGAATACTTTTGTATAGTCCTTATTTATAGCTTTTTCTAAAGTATAGTTGAGTTTTGTTGGTATGACTGTGGATGCTAATGCACAAGTAAGAAGGTAGAACATAAAAAAGTTTGGTTGGTTATGAATTCTATAAGCTAGGGGTTTGTAGATCATCTCCAACTAAATGGTTATTGAAAACCAATTTTGAGATTCAAAAGGGTAGGGAAACTAGAAACAAAATAGGCTTTTAGCTCTACTTTAGGATCCTCTTAATAGCACATAAATTGTACCAAAAATTTATAATTAATTTGAAGATGAAGACTTCATACATAGGGAGAGGAACTTGAAAAAAATGTTTTTATATGTTAACTTAATGGATTATGGCCAAGTTTGAGTGACCCGCTTAAATATTGATTATGCTTCATTAAAAGCATTGATTTCATTTGAGAGTCTTGGTATTAATTTTTAGATGGTAGTTAGTTATGCATCAATAATTAGTATCCTAACTTTTAATCATTTTCTTTTATTTTTCTTTGATTTTATCTTCTTTCCTTATCTCTATATTATGATGGTTTAGGATTGGAAATTACTGACATTTGTTTAAAAAAATATATGGTAACAATCTAATATATTTATAGAAAAATATATATAAATTTATATATAGATGAAGTTGTTTAAAAGATTGCTAGAAACAACTTTTATTAAGATGGTTAGACTATCTTTGAAAACAAGTGATATTATATTTATTCAACTAAAACGATATAGATCATAACTCTTTTATGAGGAGGAAGGATTCTTGGTGGTAAGGAGTTACCCCGCTCGCACCGTTGTACGGAAATTGTGAATTTTGATATTAATAAGGATTTTCTAACGAAAAAGGAGGAGAGTGAAGAGTGAAGGTGTTTGCCATTCATATGTTTCTCGTCCTCCGAAAAAAATGATCCCTAAAATGTGCTTTGTTTGAACATTAACTCGACCACGAGCGTTTAACGTTAACTCGACTCTTGTCTACTCTCGACCTATTTAATACCTCTTCCCATTCCACCTTTTTGCAAGCACTCTCAAGCTCTCTATTGTTTGAACATTTAGACAATGGCTGCGCTGCTAACTTCTCAGAAGGAAGAGAATGAGCATTTGGTGGATCGAAGGATAGCCAAATATCATGGCAATGTGTGGGAGGACGATTTCCTGCAATCCCTTTCATCGCCATATGGGGTGATTATTTACTTGCAAACCTCAATCTCAGTATTATCGCCATTTCCCTTGTTTTGGCTTAATTGAGCATTATTTGCAGGAATCTTCATACCATGAGAGGGTGGGAAGGTTGATTGAGGAGATCAAAGAAAAGGTATTTAATCCTATGCTTGGAGATGGAGAAATATGCCCCTCCCCTTACGACCTTCTCCAGAGATTCTTCATAGTTGACGCTGTGCAACGATTAGGAATTCATCGTTATTTTCAAAACGAAATCAAAGCGCTTCTTGATTATACTTACAAGTAGTGATGCGCCTTCCTCTTCCTCTTCCTCTTCCTTTTTTTTTTTTTTTCTTTGATGAATACGCGTGTTTATTAATCATTATTCCATTCAATATATTTAATTCTAGAGTTCATTTGAATTCCGTGATTTCTTTTGATTATTAGTTGTATGTATCTTTTTAAACAGGTATTGGAATGAAAATGGTATTTCATGGGGGAGAAACAATTCCATTGCAGATCTCAACACTACTGCTTTGGGATTTCGAATTCTTCGCCTTAATGGATATCGTGTATTTCAAGGTTTTTCTTTTAAATTTCGCTCTTCATACTGTGTTTGAGTTTAAGATTGAAAAAACGATAATATTTTGTTTTCATGTAAACAGAGGTATTTCAGAATTTTAAAGATGAAAATGACCAATTCATTTTGACGCCACCAACTGAAGAAGGTGACAATCAGTTAAGAAGTGCGTTGAGTTTATATCAAGCTGCAGAGATTTCTTTTCCGGGAGAAACAATTATGAAAGAAGCTAAATCATTTGCCTCTCAATACCTTCAACAAACACTTGCAGAGAGCCAGAACATAGGAGAAAAAAGCCAACTTTTGACAGAGGAAAGCACCGCATTTACTGCATTCAATTTTAATGAAGTTATTATAAAGTGACTTTTCCATATTTATATTAACAAATAGATCATTTCATGAAAAACTGCAGGTTGAGTACTTTATGAAGTATTCTTGGAGATCCAGAAATCCACGATGGGAAGCATGGAACTCCATTCAAATATTTAGACAAGATATTGATTCTTGGATGTCAATGGAGGGTGTTTACAAGTCAGTACAAACAATCTTCTCTCTTGTAAACATTTTGTTTAAGTGGTTAGAAATGTTAAGATCCATTTATGCTGTTTTAGATGGAACTCAAACATATAATATCCCACTTTTTATTGTGTAGGGAGTCATCTTAAGTGTGATTATGAAAAGCCAAGCTGACTTATGTTACTGAATTTAATTCTTTCTTTCAGGATGCCAAATCAGATTTGCCAGACCATTTTGGAAGCAGCAATATTAGATTTCAACATACTACAAGCACAAAATCACACCGAGCTCAAAATCATATCCAAGTAAAATATCCATAAATAGAAATCGAATTAGCTGAATAAAAAAATCCATTACATTGCTAGTAATATTAATTATATTGGAATAACGTGTATGTGGTGATACAAATATGTAGATGGTGGAGTGAAGCAAGTGTAAAGGAACTTAATTTTTTTCGGCATCGACACGTTGAGTATTATTTTGCATATGCATGTGGATTGTATGAACCTGAATTCTTTCTAACTCGAGTTGGATATGCTAAATTGGGTGTCATGGTTACTGTCATTGATGACATTTTTGACACTTACGGAACCCTTGATGAGCTCATACATTTTAAGACAGCCTTGATCAAGTAAGTTCAGTGCTTTCTATTTATATTTCTAATTATACTCAATTATATTCAAGTTTTGGCATTAATGTTTCACTAGAAATAGTTTTTTTTACAAAAATAGTAATTTTCCTTTACAAACTGCAAATACTAATTATCATGCATTCTATAAACTTATTTTAAATTTTTATTAACTTTTGAAACCTCAAAATAATAATCATAAATATTGTTTGATTATCATTTTACTTTAACAAATGAAAAAAATGACTTTCATTTCACACTATTCAGTTGGGATATGTCTATGGTGGATCATCTTCCCCAATATATGCAAATTAGTTTGCAATTCTCCCATAAAACATATATGGAATTAGCTGATGAAGTAGAGAAAATACATGGTCCACGTGCACACAAGTGGATGCAAGATTATGTAAGTCAATAGATCAAATATCTATTCAACCATTTGATGTTAAAATATAAAAATAAATATCTCTTTCTTTGTCAAAAAAACTTATAAATCTTACAATGTATCTTATATCTTCTATTGCAGTGGACGAATCTTATTTTGGCACAATGGCAAGATGCAAAATGGGCTGCTAATAAATGCCACCCTACTTTGGATGAATATTTAAAGAATTCCATTAACTCTTGTTTTGTACCAATTTGCACACTTTTTCCAATGCTTTTAATTGACACATTTCTTCCTGATGATATTTTGGAAAGGGTTCATCAATTTGAATATGATACAGTAATGGCTTGTCGATTAATTGATGATTACAAAGATTGTCAGGTATCTATTAACCACACTTAGCTAAACCTATATAATTATCCATGAATTTTGCAGTTAATAAAAATACAAGATAACCTTGTTCTAAATGATTATGTTTCCTATTGAAGGAACAAGAAGAACATGGAGAGAGTGCTTCTTGGATATATTGTTATATAAGAGATAACCCTGGAACCACAATGGAACAAGCTTTGGAGCATGCAAGCATTCTCATTGAGTTGCACATGGAACAATTAAGTAGAGATTTTTTATTTTATGAGAATGATATACCAACATGTTGCAAAAGGGTTTATTTTGATTGTATGTATAAATGGGCTGGTTTTCTTTGGAGGGACATCGATGGATTTTCAAATTCATCCAAGGGTATAAAGGATGACATAATGAAAATCCTAATTAATCCTATAGTTATGAATCCTTGATAAAGGCAAGATGTAAAATATAAAAATTGATTTTATGCATTCTTACTTTTAAGTTCCTAACTATCTTAGATAGAAAAATGGAAACTTTCTTAGAGGTCATAGTAAGATTTGAGAACCCTCAAACATATGTGGAAATAATCTCAACATGTGTTGATTTGTATAAGATATATAGATGATTATATTTTCATCTATAAATCCATAAAAGATAAAATTGTAGATATGATAAGGTGTATTTATACAACTTATTAAATAAGGAAAAATAGCTAAAATCTAAATTTTCTAAAATAATGATTTTTTCTAATGGTTCTTAAATTATATCAATAGTAATTTGATAATTTTCAAATATATGCATATTGTGTACCAATCAATGACATTTGTACTATATGTATAGAGTGTAAACCTATGTAATTATTTTTTTAATATATCTACTTAAATGTTTTCTCAATAATTAATCTATTTTTTTCAACTTCGATCTACACCATTTTGAGGGTCATGAGAAAACTTGATGGAGTTGCAATTGATTCAATATTTATTTCTTCAAAGAAATATATTATTAAGAATGTGTATTTATTTTGTATAATCAACATTTTTTGTTATGTAAGCCATAAGGAGAGTCCCTTGGCAATGCCATATTTGAGTTTTTCAAAGGAAAATTTGTAAAAACAATCTAATAAGGTGGGGAATATTACTATATTCCATTATTTAGAAACCAACAAAACCAAAAACATCTGGTTATGTGGTTATGCAACTACATTTTCTCCTAACTAATTTTTCTCCTATGTATAAACTTGGTTGCTATTCATCAGTGATATCAAGTAATTGAGAATTTACCCTTGAAACCTATTGAAAGGAAAGTTCCCTCAACTTGATATATTATTTTAGATTGAAACTAATCCCCTTGTGTTATGGAATTTATATTTGTATTCCTTATTATTCTTGATCTTTTATATTGTATCCCCATTCCTCTTTCTCCTTATTTTTATGAGTTTTTCATTGTTATCTTAGGTTTGAGGATGGCTAGGGTCTTATATGGGTTAATGATGTTATATTAAATCGTTCGAGAGAATTATCTCCCCTTTGTTTAGTTCACTCTTACATGAAAGACAAATTGTTCATATGTGGTGACCTTGAAACAAAGTAAATGTTTTAAAGAAATTATTCTTGATCATTTAGTAAAGAGAACTAAATATTTTCTAACCTGGTATATTATTAGATCTTTGTATTAGAAATTACACACACACACACACATAAACGCATGAAGAATGAGCTCATAGATTTATGTTTGAATGAAACAAATAGTGTAGCATGTAATTATATGATAAAATAGTGTTTCCTTATAAATCTTATATTTTCACTTGTTTCATATTTGGATAGGAGATGTAGTGATTTTAATGGACTCACCATCTAAATAATAAATAATCATGTATACTTTTAAAGAAAAAATGATTCAATTTGTAAATTCTATATATTGTGGTTAGTTATGAGAAATCATGCTAAATAATTATTTTACTAACCATCTCTTACTAACAAGAAACAATATATTTGAGACACAAAGCTTTAAGTAAATTCAATTCATTAATACAATATTAAAAAGAAAATTATAATAGAAATGTGAAAAATTAGAAATGTATGAGTGTATTTGTAGACATGAAATATGCTTTCATTATTTTATAATACTAAAATATAACGGTTTCATAAATTATACACATATATAAGAATGGTATATAAAAATATATAAAAATAAATTGTAATTTTTTTAAAAATGTCATTTATTAAGTAGCCATGTAGACTTGAGATGATTATGAAATTAGTTAAACTATTGGCCTTATATCTATAAGAAAAATAATTCAAGTTCATAATTCTCTAAAATTATGGTGGACCAAAAATTCTCCCATTAAATATAATTAATGATAAGTGTGGATCCACTCTTGGAATTGAAATTTTGAAGTTAAATTAAAGAAATTAAAGAAGCGAGAAAATTAGATAGAAAAGGTATGAACCCTACATTTCTTATTCAAATTAGAAAAGGACACATAGAAGTGTAATAGGGTACACATAGGTGATATGAAAGTGTTTGATTTGGAAAATGGATCTAGGGTATAGATCACACTTCTCACATTGAATGCAATAGGAAAAAATCATAATCTAAAAATTCAAAAGGAAAACACGAAGGAATTTGGGATGTAAATTTGGTGCAAACTTGGTTGGTCTAGGGTGCAATGCACCTTGGAATTTCTTCCTTTTTTGCAAGATCTAATAATATACAAGGTTAGAAAATATTGTGTTAACATTGTTTCTGACCTTGAATGACTTGTGAAAAAACTTGGTATTCATATCACCCTCTTTTAACCAAGTTTCTCTTGACGTTTGTTCCCAATATATTTGTTCTGTAGAAAGAATTTCTTCGAGTTATTTCTATAGCTAGTTGTGATGGTGGAAGGATTCATTTTTCACACCCTTTTGAATGAATTGTTCATTGAGCACTTGAATTTGTTAAATAAGAAGATTTAAATGTTCAAAATAGTTTTAAAATGGAGGTGGTTCCATTATTTAATTTTCCCATTTATGAATTGATGTTTTACTATGTGGTAAATTTTGGAGCTTGCAATGAATGGTGCATTCTCCCACCTTTTTCTAAGGTAAAGGATAAAGGGACCATCCTTGAACCACATGTGTTCAAATTTGAAGGATGATTTAAATTTATTTGGTACAAAATTTCAAAAAATATCCAGTTGGATCAGATAATGATATGAACCCAAGAATGAGAGGATGGAAGAGGCATATTATAAATCAGTGTTGGTCCAAATTATGAAGAGGATAAATCTATCTAACCTCTTTGTAATGAGACAAATTTTTTCTCTTTTGTTTGTCCAAGTAAATTTACCACTAGTTGGTAAACAATCAATCAATGCATTATCCAAGATGAAATTGGTAAAGTCCTCCATTTCTTTTGGAGGGTGAATGATACCTCCATTTTTCTCTTTCAAGGAGGTGATAGCATTAAAATCCCCTCTTTAGATAATAAGTTTCCCCCTTAAAAAAAGATGGTTTTTGTCAAAGAGTATCATACATGTTTCTTTCCAGCAATTGATGTAGGGCTATAAACATTGAATATCCAAAATGTATGTTGATAATGTTGAATCTTGATAGACATCCACCATTGTTAGATTGTAATAAACTCTACCTTGACTTTGCAAAAATCGCATAAGACTGCCAATCACCTGATGCCCTTACCACAAGAGTATAAAGCACTTCCCATTTGGGCCATTTAGTTAGGATTTATTTATTTTGTTCATCTAAAAATGTAGTTTCTTGTAGCAAAAAAATGTCAGCATTACTTGAATTGATCTAGAATTTAATCAAGCACCTTTTCAAAAGGAATTTAAGCCTCTAACATTCCATGAAAGTACCTTCATTGGTCTCGAGGAGAGTGAAAATCCCTCCTTGGTATCATATTCAAAATTTTGTCCAAGATAGTCTACAGACCCGTTGCAATCTCTTCTTTTATTTTCCTTGTCCTGCACTTTCTTCCTTTCTTTGTATTTGTTTTAGGAGACAAGGTAGTCACATCAAATTGAGTTTTTGAAATTGAAAGTGACTAAAAGTAATCAAAATCATTCATGTCCTCATCAATTTCATCAATGATTTTTCAGGTCCTACTTCCACTAAGATATGTTCTGCCATTGCTAACAGAGACCTTGAGGAGGGAACTTGAGAGCCCAAAGGAATATATTTTATGATATCTCAGTTGTGATTTTCTATATAGCTCGATCTACTTAAATGTGTTATCCCGAGCCATATGGTTGGAATTAGGAGTATTTAGTTCTATAGCCTTAACATAAGTGTTTTGGGAGAATATGCCTTCTCCAAGTTGTTTAACTAAATCTTCGACCATCATATTTGGGACTACTAAAGAAACATCTTGAGTCGTTGTTTCCTCTACCCCTGAGTTTGGGATCATACTATTAGAATGTACACATTCTAGCTAACATTTTCTAATTCCTATAAATCTAGAATTCCAACATTATGTTCAACTGCACTGAAACTTCATTCTACTTGCTACAAGATGGTACCTGTGAGCACCCTACAAATTTGCACAAAGATTAAACTCCATAGCATGGATTAGTTCATACAAAATCACAAAATGCTCCTATGAAATAATGCATAATACTTCACAAACAAGATGAAAAAATAGACTAATTGAAAGTAGCAAATAAGCACAAATGCATACCTATCCCATAGTGGATTGGTGTCACTTTGTTGTGAAAAGTGACCCTTTCCCAACCCTTGATAAGCAAATGATGAAGATGTAATGGACAAAATTAGCTCTCAATTTGAAGAGAGTAACTTTGCATGAATTGCAGATGATTTGATGAAGAATAAGCCTTCCATTTATAAAGTGTTTTGATGAGAGAAATAGCCAAATGGATGAATGTGGGACAAAGGTTTAGCCAATGGGAAAGTGCCATTTGTCCAAATCTGATTGGATGGAGGATGTGCAAGTTTTGGTCAATGTGCCCATAAATGAGATTGGTTGGCCTTTTTCAAATTTAAATTTGGCTTGTTGGAGGGAGAAAAAGTGACTTTAATGTCAAGTGGGAGACATGTAATAGGGGATTTATTGCCATGTTGGAAGGGACAAGTCAACTTGCTTTCAAATTCAAACTTGAGGAATATTCTCAAAAGATGCTTTGTTAAGGGAAAATGCTGATTTTAATAAATGAATAAAAATGCTTTATTGGTGCGAGTGGGAAAAGCTAAAGGATGTGATGGGTGGTTATATTAGATTAATCATAGTTTGATTAACTGAAGATGGTGATTATGGGTTTTGAACCATTTGACTTAAATATTTTGATTTATTTAAATCAAAAGGGATGGAACATGAATTTGGGATTTAATTAAATAAAGTTTTATTTATTTAATTAAAAGGGTGATGTGAGACTTAAATTAAACAAAGTTGATTTATTTAATTTAAATGGATAACCTTAGGAATGAATTAAATAGACCTGATTTACTTGGTGAATGGATTTGATGAGCTTGATTTATTTAATGAGCAGATGAATATGAACTAATTAAGCGCATAATGCTAATTTCACACGTTTACATTTTTCCCCTCTTTGAAGCAATGTACTTGTTGTGTTGGTTCAAAGAATAAACTTGCCACGATCAAAATTCAATTTTTTTTTGATTTTTTTGAATGCCCCAGTGGAAAGAACACTAGTACATTTCCCCCTTGAGAGATCAAGGGACAAGATTTGATTTGAGGGTTGATCTCATGATAAAGAGGTTCAAGATGGACAAATGGATGGTTGTGATGATGATGCAAATGAGATGGTTTTAAGATGCTTAGAATAACCAATCTATATTATCCTAAATAACTTAAATGATGATATGATGTGAGATGGATGAGATGGATGATGTGATAAGCTATGATTATGCAAATGTATGATTTTATGAGATGCTTACACTAACAGATCTATACTATGATGATGAACATGCATGTGAGATGATATGCAAAATACTGATGGTTGGTGGATGTAGGATGGATGCACTGGTGATGATGATTAACTATTCATGACGTGAAGTTAGTGTGGAAAAGAAGAAAATAGATGATGACTAGAGGTTCCAACAAGCCAACTTTATGAGAGATGATGATGAGAAATGGATGATTTGCTTATCAAGGATTGGGATTTAAAAAGGGTTACTTACCTTATGTTTGATAAAATGCATAAGCACGATGCATCGAGGTATGAAGGACTAGAATGGCGTTGTACTTAGTGTGATGGACTTTGTCTCAACAAAAAGATAGGAGTATTCTTCTTCACACTTGACATACAGAAACCTTGCTAGGACATACCTAACAAAGCAAGTATTCACCACGTCATATTACAAGAATGTCCAACAAGCACAACAGAAAAAAAGGATAATGATCATTGCCCCATTCCTATCTCTCTAAATCCTTCGTTTGGATATGATCCAGAGGTCCTTGGAATGAGTGCAATAAGATAAATCAAAAGAAAAAGATCAAGTACACAAACAAGCTAATGTTCTTCATACCTTGAGCCGAAGGGATGTGTTTTGTTTTAGGATCAGAACCAAAACTATTTCCAAAACATAATGCCCATTGTAGGAAGGATACATCCTAGGACATGTTAGTGGATGGTGGCACACCATTTCGTTTATTCAAAGTGTTTTTCCAAAAGATAATGCCCATTGTAGGAAGGATACATCCTAGGACAAGTTAGAGGATGGTGGCAAGTTGATAGGATTGCTCAAAAGGCTATTGATACAAGGTCAATTGACATGTTTGAAAATGATCAAGAATTTGATTTTGCGTTTAAAGATTTGTTGTTCTAATTTTGATTTTGTGTTTGAAGTTTGCTTTTGCTAATTGCTATGATTGTTTCTATTTGTGTTGCCAAAGGATGAAGGTGATGACCAGTTTATTATAAACGATTAATTATTTCGAGTGAGAGCGAGATGAGACAGATGGATTTTTTCAAATATTTGGATGTTTTTGACATTTTTGGAATGTTTTGAGGCTGTTTTTGGTTTTTTCAAGATATTACAAATGTTTTGATTTTTGATTTTCCAATGTTTTGGGGTTTTATGAGATTTTATGAATGTTTTTGGATTTTGTGTTTTTGAATGTTTTTGGATTTTGATGTCTCGGGGGCTGATCAAAGATTAGCCTTGCCTATGTTTAAGCTCAGAGACAACGTAGTTAAGATTCTATGGTTTTGATGTTTTCTGTTTTATGGATGTTTTTGGATGTTTTTGATATGTTTTGGATGTTTTTGGATTTTCACATGATTTTGACGATTTGGATAAGGATGTGTCTAATGCTATCAGTGCTCTATTTTGGGATTTTTTTGAAAACCAAGCTAAGGTTGACTAATCGAATTGATGGATTGATGATTATGATAACATTGTTGAGGATACACAACAATGCAAGGATAGTGTTAAGCAACACAAGGATTAGGATGGGTATCCCAAGATGATGGAAAATTGATTGGATTTGATTGATCAAGACTGATGATGATACCATTGTTGAGGATGCACAACAATGCAAGGATAGTGTTAAGTAACACAAGGATATCTCGAGATGATTGTTTTTTGATTGGATTTGACCGATCAAGACTTTGAAGCTTGGTTTGAAACAAAAATATGTTTTGGATGATTTGATGTGACGTTGAAGATGCGACTGATAGTGATTGTTTGAATTGATGTTCGATTGAAGATAGAACTTTATAAGGAACATCTTCTTGTCAATATATGCCATGGGATAGTGATTTGGATTTTTGCTCACAAGTGGTGGACCAATTTTATTTCAGGTTTGCCAATGTTCGGATCACCACATAAGTTGGAGGATATAGATCAAGATTTATTCTCGAAGCAAGATGTAAATAGCTGCCCCTAGTGTCTAGCAATGTATGGAATGTTATGGATAGATGCCTGGATAGGTGTATGGATGGATGGATATGGTAACCACGCAAAGGATGCCAAGGATTATTTTGTGATAAGATAAGGTGTTCAAAATGCTCATTTGGATAATGTTTCATGGCTCAGATAATGCTACATAGGATAGGATTAATGAAAATGTCCCATGCCAAGATGTTTACCATAAGCAAGTGTAAAGTGTGCACCAAACTTTTCCAAGATCAAGATAACTTGAACTATGTATGCAGATGGATGAAAATGGATTGGATAAATGGTTCATGGATGAATGGATTTATTATTGATAAGATGGATGGAATACTGGATTTATTATGGATGGGATGAGATGCTTTCACTTGAACTGGTGCATGTAGATGCTCGATTCCACACATGATGCCTGTTTGCCAGGTTTTCATCATGGTGCTTGTCCAAAGCGCCACCGTAGTGGTTTTCACTAGAGGACAATTTTTTTCTTCACTGTTTTCAATCCTTTTTCTATTTTTTTTGGATTTTCATTTTTTTAATTTTTTTTTTATATTTTTCTGAAAGATCTTAAGCTCATGTTGAATCACAAGGTGTTGCTGATGTAGATGCCCCTATGATAATGTGCCATCGATATACTACTTGAAGAAGCTGCTTTGCCAAGATATGTGCACTTAAATGCAACTTTTGGGATTCTTGATATGCTTTATTGATATCGGGGTTAACTCTGTCTCTATGTGCATATCGCGATAGAGTGCCTTCAGAATCCTTATGATGAAGGGTTGTTGCCACTACATGGTCAACTTGAGAATTGGATATCATGTGTGGAGGTGTGGACATAGTGTTTTTAGGGATAAGAGATGGATTGGTTGACAGTTTGAAACCTTTGACTCTCCAAACTTGGGAAGATGAGAAATGATGGGTGGATACGGAAGTGTACATGGAATTAGGACCAACTGCTTGATATAATTTGTACATCACTTGAAAAGCCTGCTTTTTCTTTTGTGGACATCTTTGATGGATACTTTTCCCTTTTTAATTTTTCCCCATAGTTTCTTTGACTGATGGAGTTTGATAGGGATGATCTTTCTTTGTATTCTTTGGTATCCATGTGTATTTGATTTGTCCATTATGCTTCTTAGCTTCTTTTTCTTTGATAACGTTCTTCGTACTTTGATTCAAATATTTCTTTCGAAGTTGGTCCCAATTCATGGATGGGGTGATGGGTGGAAGAAGATTCATGATGTGACTGGTTGTAGTATTGGCATTTGTATCATCATAAGGATTCTTCCTACTCCCTATGTTGACATTTGCTTGAGACGAAGTTTCCCCTAGTATGGTGGTAGTAGTACCTTCATGCTTTGATTTTGCTTGTTCCAAGAGCTCTTGTTTAGAATGCATCCTTTGATGAACGACCACTACAGATGATGTTATTGGAATTTGTTGTTCCGCTGACTTTGGAATATCCTGTTCTATTTGACCCGTTTCCTTGAGTGGATAATGCTGGATATCTTCATACATAATGTCCTTAGTCCAAATTTGGGATATATCTGATCTTGATGTTGACAACTCGGTTTGATTGTAGGAATCAGTAACCTACTCTTTTTATGTAATGATGTCAAGATTAAAGGAATCCTGTTCTAAATGAAGATCATCTACATGTCCATCCACATAAAGCTTCTCATGGGTAGATGGAGGAGAATGTGCTATATGGATGTGATCATCTTTTGTGACATCTTGTATAGATAGGAGAGTTTCCATTAGATCATTATAGTATCTTGGAGATACAAATTCTTGATCTTGAATGATTTTGGAATTGCTTTTGACATGCTTTGGATCAAGTTCTTGAAATGGGTAAATTTCAAAGGATGGATTACTTACAAAGGTTTCTTGGATGTCTTCATTAGGCATGATAAATTTCTCAATATCCTCTTGATCTTTGAGTGGATTTGGATCAAATGTTGAGTTGAAGATTCCTTCAATATTTGAAAACATGTCTCGGAAAGGACCATTTCTAGACCTTGGTGAAAGACGCTGATCATGCTTTGGAATAAATTATTGAGATATACCCTTTAACTTATTAGGTGATGTAGAGACATTTTCAATGTGATCATTGGTCGATGAATTGTTGATTACAGGATCAAATAATGTTAACACTCCTTGAAATTGATCATTGTCAGATATTGTTGAAGGATTCTTATCATGATAAAAAAGTGAGACTTGATGTATGTTGATTTGATCTTCGGATGAGGTAGAAACATCTTCCATGTGTTTGTTGATGGATAGGTCTTGATCATGTGATCATTGACTTGGATCAATACATGGAGTCATTAACATTTTTTTGAGATTTTGAACAACATTTGCTTATTGGGCTTGGTATTGGCTTTAGCTTGCGCTTGCACTTGAGCCTGGGCTTGTAGTGTGGCTTGGGAAACTTGAGCAGCTTGTATAGATTGCTGAGCAGCTAGTTGTGTAGCTTGTCCATTTTGGTTTTGTTGGTGTGCCTTTTGATAAGCAGCCTACTGAGCAGCTTGAAATGTAATGCTATATTGGCTTATTGCACTTGGTTTTGGTGGTAGTGGTGGTGGATTTGGAATCGTGTTGGATGTCATGACAAGTCATTGAGATGTGTTTGGAGTGATCATGAGGGTTTGAGATATGGTGGGTGTGATAGAGGTGGTTGGAGTGATCGAGGTGATAGGAATGGTCAGAATGACCAAGGTGATAGATCCTTGGGAGACCATAGTTTGATTTTTTAGGATTGATGTTGTCATTTGATTAGATACTATTTGTTGGTGCAATGTCGATGGTATTTTCAAATGATTTGATGTGATGGATTGATTAGTGTTAGGTGGATTGATTTGGATGGAGTGATTGGTCCTAGGTAAAGGGGGAAGCCCTAAACCAAGGAATGATGTTGATTTGGGTAATGGTGGTGGAGATGTCTCTTGGCGCAATGACTCAACTATTTTGGTAAGTGTAGCAATTTGATCTCGCCAAATTTGATCTTGATTTCAATCTTGACTCCCTTGATATAGTTGATTTGTTATTTGTTCAAGCAAATTTGGGATGGACACTTGTGGTTTTTTTAATGGGATCATGGACTAATTGATTCTTGACAATGTTTTGGTTTGGGATGATGTTCAGATTTGGCATGATAGGTTGAAATTGAACATTGTTGGTGTTGGGAATCACATTGGCTTGATTTAGGTAACTTTGATTTTGCATGGTGTTACCTTGACTTGGATTAATACATGGAGTTGTTAACATCTTGTTTGGACTTTGAACAACATTTGTATGATTCACAAACATAGTTATCCAAAAATTTTCCAAGTGTGGATTCATGTTTGGTAATCTTGTACTTGGTATATTCACTTTTGGCATGTATGGATTTGGTGGGATGATGTTGGTCGTTTGAAGACTCATGCATTGACTGTTTGGTGGATAGACTTATAAGTTTGGACTTTGATTTAAATCTACCATCGAAAAAGGTGTTCCAAGATTTAGATTGGGTAGACTCACATTTTGTGTACCATTAAGGTTTGTAGGAGATAATGATCCCATGTATGGATTGTATAAATGTGAGTTTTGAAAATCAATTGGCATTGTAAGGCTTTGATAGTTTGGTTGGCTGGGATTACTCATGATGTATGGATCAAGTTTATATTCCTTGTTCCTCTTGTGTTTTGACCTTGTTGTATAAGTGACCTCTAAGGTGTTTAGGACCAATGATGAGATGAAGGATGAAAATGGGTGAATGATATGAGTGTTGAATGTTTAGGGACTTTGTATCAATGCTAGACTTAGGGCTTGACTTTGATTGTTTGATTTGGATAATGAACTTGTAAACCCTAAGATGTTAGATGTGATCTTAGGATGAACTTGTTCAAAGGGGTGCTAATTTAACTAGAGGTATGAGAAAGGATACATTCCCATACTCCTAACTAAACAAGGTGATTTTGATTTTGATGATTTACCCAAGTATAGAATGATGTTTCCAAAGCTCTAAAATTGTTTGGTGGGATGGGATGATAAATGTTTGAATGAATGAAGTGTTTTATTTTGATCCTAAATGAATCTAGGAAGGACTTGTTTACTAGACCAAGATAGTGAAGAACATGCTTTTCTCTAAGAGTAGTTCAAACCAAAAGACCAATGTTTGCTCGAAAGATGATAAAAATATAAACAAGCACATGTGTGGGGTTTAATTTTGAGTTAATATTGGTTAATGACTTGATTTTACCACAAACACTCTTCTTGCTTAGTTTTTAAACTGAATGTCTATGTCTCAATTCCTTTCCATTCCAAAAGGTCCATTATGTGAAAATCAAGGTTTCAAGAGCATAGTTTCCTATTGTTGACTTTGCAATGAACAAATCAAGATATAGGTCCTAGTGTTTAGAAGCCTTCTAGGGATAAGAACCCCTAGGGACAAGCAGTAACATGTGGACTTTTCAAATGTATTTTTTCTTCCCAAAGGGTTTGAAATTTTGATGATTTGCTGAATGCCAGTTTCAATGTTTTGGATCCAAGCATTGTGTTTTCAAACTGACTAACAAGCAATATAACATCCTAGCTCAATTGGTACGCTTTTCTTGGTGGGCTTGCCTCATGCCCTTCGTAGTAGAAGAGATGATTTTACATGCAACCAAGGAAAAAATATAAAGGTATGTTAAGAATGAAGTCTTAACCTTTATATTTTAACCAAGATTGGACATGGCAAGTAACTTCTTGGAATCTAAGTTCCAATGCACCACTTTGATAAACTCATTGGATGGACTGGCTGGTTACTACAAACAAGGGTTTTAGTTTGGACTTTCGGTTTGTAGGAGTTGACCTAGTGTGGCGAGAGACCATTGCTGCCCTTCTCGTCAGAGTCAACCGTGTGATACTAGCATTTACTCCAATACCCACATTTATATCCCAACTGAAAATACTCTCGGGTTCAGAGTGTTACCGGTTGAGTTGTTCCCTTGGGTGAGTACTTTTTCCCCAATTCAGGCCCTCTAAGATAGACAAAAGTGAGTAAACATATTCATAGTTCGATCAACCTTCATTTAGAAACAAAGGGGAACACATGCAATAGGTTTACTCACACTCACAAAGTGTTTTGTTCAGTTTTAGTTCCCAAAATGAAGTGTGTGGGAAATATTTTATGCAACTTAGTGTCATCAAAAAGACTTTTGATTCTCAAGATTGCCATGAAGTGTGAGAGAAGTGCATACGCCTGTTTAGATGAGATTATTTTGCAAAAACTATTACAAACCATAAAAGACACATGTTCGTTTTAGCCTTAAAGCAATGATTTTGATTTATTTTTAGAGCACCGAAATTGAAGTGTGATATTTATTTGTTAAATTTTAGACCAAAATCAAAGTCTAGTAAGTTTGTAAGGTTCAATTTTAGCCTAACTTTGAAAGATAAAATCAATGGTCTAGTTGGCCTAAAACATAAAATAAAAGTAGGGAATGGATGCTTCAAGCTATTTCAATAAGCATTGAAAAATGCTCTTTTCAAGTTCCAATTCAAGGCCCACTTTCAACTCAAAAGTTTTTCAAAGATTGTTTCCTAGGCTTCGATTTCGCAAGTTCTTTGTGCAAATGGAATCACTCTTCCTGCAAATAGTACAAAGTGATCGTAAATAAGAAATATGATATTCAAGAAATCAATGATAACAACATAATGAATACGACCAATTTTTTTTTTAAACTTGTCAAAATAAGAAAATGATCCTATGGGAGATAAATATCTGTGGCTATCCTTTGGAAAATGTTTAATTTTAGTCCACAATAAAGCTTTGTTGCATCATAAAGCTACAAAAAGTATTCCTTTGGTAATGCAGCCAATAGGTATTGAATTTGAGCTTACTTCCATCAATAGTATTATCTTGATTGTAAATTGAAAAGTATGCTGCAAAACCTTAGATTAATGAGAAGCATTGATTTTAATGAGACAAACAACAAGATTAATGAGAGATTAGTATCAAATAGATACAAAGAATTTTTATTTTTCACATCAATCAATACTTGAACAAAGATTTTGCACTTTTTAGAAGGATTTCATCTATCTATAAAAGTGCATCATTTACCCTTGCATAATAAACTATTGATTTATTGACTGAGCCAAATGTGTGAAGCTTCAAAAATCCTACGCCATTTTGTGGATGCTTACAAAAATCATAAATGAGTGACTTCAAAACGTCATCTATGATTTGACTCTATTGATGCCATAAATATAAGCCAATAACTATCAAAATAATTATTTCAAGCGAATGAGGCTATTGGAAGCAATTTGCAAGCATGAAATAGTCCACTCCATACTATTTGTGGAAATCTATTTGAAATTCATAGAACTAACATTTCATCATCCACCTATCAATCAACTCCCGCAAAACTAAGGACATTTCTTCTACCTGATGAAACATTGATGCTCCTTTTTGTTAGAAAATGGTGCATGAGCCTCACCGTTTACTGGAAGATTCCCTGCAAAGTTTTTTTTAGTAAACAATTAAATGTAATAAATGATTGTATCTACATGCAATTGCATGTTGACTGTAACAGTCATTGCAGTCTTATTTTTAGAAAAACTATTTTAGAATTGATTATGCAAAACCTCTATAAAGAGAGGCTATATGTAATGGATTTTTTATCAGAGGAATAAAAAGTTCTGTGTGTTTGTGTAAAAGATTTATATGTTTCCTCTGTTCTTGTGTTAATGTTATTGTATTTCTGTTTGAATCAATTTTCATTGTGTTAGACTGTGTTTTAGATTTTACATTTGGTATCAGAGCAAAGATCAGGGACAGTTGATGTTGAAAGATTGCAGCTGCTGTTTGAGAAAGAAAGCACTGTAGATCTGAAGATAAGATACTGCAGAAGGATAAAAAGGAGATTGCTGCAAGGAGTTTCCTTAGTCAAAAGGATATTTTTTGTGTTTATGCTATTTTGATCTATAGTGTTTGCAGATACTGCAGGCTGTACAAAAGAAGATTTGACCCTAAAGTTAGATGCTAGCATTTTGAATTAGTGTGGAAGTCATGGTAATTACAGAGGCATATTAAGGGAACACGAGTTTATTAAGCTATCAAGAGGAAAGAGTTTGAAGGCAGCCATGAAATTTTAGAGAAAGTTTGCAGTCCCATCTCCAAGCAAAGTGCAGATTTTAAGAGAAAGATTGTGGAGGTCCCAGAAATAAAGAGAAGCTTTAAAAAGCCTCAATAAGGAAGAAATAAAAGGTAAACAATTATTGTAGAAAGAGTGATTAAATTTTTTGTTTCAATGGGAAAGACTGGTAAGAAGTCGAAGAAATAAACTTCAAATTTAATGTGTGAAAATAATGGTTTGATGGAAGAATTAGTAAAGCTCAAAAAGTGTAATTCAGAATTGATAGATAAGATAAAAGAGTTTTCAAAAGAAAGGTGTGATTATTTGTGTGATAATGAAAATATTGAAAAAGATTTAGAAAAAGTGAAAAAGGAAAATGAAGAGCTAGAAAAGAAAAATGAAGAGCTAGAAGGCAAATTGAAGCTGCAAGAAACTGTCAAGAAAAAGAATGAAGATTTAGAAGGAAAGCTAAAGTTGCTTGAGAAACAAATTGCATGTTTGAAATTAAAGCCATTGGTATGTGATGCTACATGTATGGGTGATGTAGCTAAAGTTTGTTCAGGTAAAAGTTGTGAAGTTGAAGATAAAGATATATTTGAAACTAATGTTTTTGCAGCATGTGAAGTTGATAAAAAAGATTGGTTTGAAAAGAGAAAAAGTTTGGGAAAATATGGGCAAAAAATGAGAGAGCCCATTCAGCCAGTTGTGAGATTGGAATATAGTGAGAAAGATAGAAGTGATGTAACAAGTGTTACAAGTTCATGCAAATCAGATAAAAGTATGGAGTTTATCGAATGTTCTCATTGTCATAGGGGAGGACATAAAAAAGAGAAATGTTGGGATCTTCATCCCTGTACAATTTGTGGGTTGAAGAATCATTCAGAAAAAATCATGTTGGAATAAAGAGTGGAGTGGACAATCCGAGAAAGATTGTATGAAAATTGATTATGGATGGATCGATGGATCCAATTGGAGAAAAGTTACAGGTATGTTTAAAAGGTTTTATAAATCTAAATGTTGGCGTGTTAAAAGCAATAAGGTGTCATATGATTTGAGAGATAGTGAGTGTTCTCTATATTAGAAAAAGGAAGGGAAAATCTTGTGATCTAAAAGAGTGTATCTGTACACTGAGTTGCTCATGTCAGTTTACAAAATTTCAACACCGTAATGTGAGTCTCAGCATCAAAGGGGAGTATGTTAGAAAATGGTGCCTGAGCCTCACCGTTTACTGGAAGATTCCCTACAAAGTTTTTTTTAGTAAAAAATTAAATGTAATAAATGATTGTATCTACATGCAATTGCATGTTGATTGTAACAGTCATTGCAGTCTTATTTTTAGAAAAACTATTTTAGAATTGATTATGCAAAACCTCTATAAAGAGAGGCTATATGTAATGGATTTTTTATCAGAGGAATAAAAAGTTCTGTGTGTTTGTGTAAAAGATTTATGTGTTTCCTCTATTCTTGTGTTAATGTTATTGTATTTCTGTTTGAATCAATTTTCATTGTGTTAGACTATGTTTCAGATTTTACACTTTTTGCAAGAAAATCTGTGTTTTTAATGCAAAACTGATTTTGAAAGATTTAAACGATTTTGCAATAGTGAATAGATTGAAGATATATAAAATCTGTGTACCAAACATGAGATCAACTAATGGCATTATAAGAATACCATACAAAGCTTTTAATCTGCAACCATTATCACAATAAATCATGTAGATCGGCCTGTCTGTTTATTTGCTTGATGGGTGAAAGCTCATCCGTAAATACAATAAGTGTTCGCAGCGATTCTTTTGATGATTTTCTAGGTTGCCTATAGGAAATGAATTTATGTTGGGCTAAATTGTCACAGTTGAGTGCTCGAATTAGAGCTGATTTGACTTGACATAACACCATGGAAAAAGATTTTACTATCTACCTTTTGTCTCAATAGAAGAGAACGCCACAGGAAAAGAAAAATGAATAATAAAGAAAATTTTGAGGGTCATGCAACTACAACCAAGAATGCGTTGGGATACAACTCACCTACTCCCACCTAAAGCATTGTTCTTTTCTTGAAAGTAAATGAAAGACTGCTATTTTATATCGTAACACCTATTTGATTAGTATAGAATAATGATTCGATAGTATATATATATATATATATAAGACTAATCATAAAGACAACACATGACATGAATTGTAGATGTACGTAAACATAACACCCAAACATGAGAACTCTTACGTTACTAAAAGTTTGCTATTTTACAGACATAAAGAACAACTGGAAAATTTGGAAGGGGTTTGGGAAGTGTGAAACAAATATCATGAATTTGACACTCTTTCTCTCGCCATTAATTCAACAGATGACAAAACATGAGTGTACGATGCCTACTCACCCCTACAATGCAAGCTTAAAATTCAATGTTAGATATTATTTTCAACAAAAAACTTTAAAAGTGTGGTAGATACGTGGTGCACTTAAATTCAAGTAAGTGGAATAGTTCTTGAAATTTGCATGAAAGGCTTCTGGCTAGCTACAGTTTGGAGTCTCTCTTCCTACGATGCTGTGCTTTTTGCTCATTTCTTGGAGTTTTTTGTGCCGTCTCGTCAAGGCTTCTGCCGTGGTTACCATCCCTACCTTGGTTGCTTGGCTCGCACTGCCATCATGGCTCTCTCCACAACCACCGCCTGATTGGAGCTGCAAATGCTCTAACTTTGCTCATGAATTTCTATCTTTGGGCGCCATTCCTGATATAAAATGAACCCAGGAAAATTAATGCCTAAAGACGCAAACTTTTAAAAAAAACTTTTAAAAGTTTTTAAATAGAATAAATGAGTATCATGCATTGTGATTTCTACCAAAGGTGCGATCTTTCACAGCATAATATCATTCGATATTCAGGTCGAGCTTCTCTAATACGTTGATCAATCTTATCAAGAGCTAAAAAAAAATGAAAAAAATGAAAGACACAACATGCAAGATATAGCCCTCCTTCTAGCGCCATATGTGAGCACCCTAGAAATCTACACAAATCTTAAACTCCATAGCATGGATTAGTTCATACAAAATCACTAAATGCTCCTATGAAATAATGCATAATACTTCACAAACAAGATGACAAAATCGACTAATTGAAAGTATCAAAGAAGCACAAATGCATACCTATCCCATAGTGGATTGGTGTCACTTTGTTTGGAAAAGTGACCCTTTCCCAACCCTTGATAAGCCAATAATGAAGATGTAATGGAAAAAATTAGCTCTCAATTTGAAGAGAGTAACTTTGCACGAATTGTGGATGATTTGATGTAGAATAAGCCTTCCATTTACAGAATGTTTTGATGAGAGAAATAGCCAAATGGATGAATGTGGGACAAATATTTAGCCAATGGGCAAGTGCCATTTTTCCAAATTTGATTGGATGGAGGATGTTGCAAGTTTTGGTCAATGTGCCCATAAATGAGATTGGTTGGCCTTTTTCAAATTTAAATTTGGCTTGTTGGAGGGAGAAAAAGTGACTTTAATGCCAAGTGGGGGACATGCAAAAGGGGATTTATTGCCATGTTGGAAGGGACAAGTCAACTTGCTTTCAAATTCAAACTTGAGGAATATTCTCAAAAGATGCTTTGTTGAGGGAAAATGCTGATTTTAATAAATGAATTAAAATGCTTTATTGGTGCAAGTGGGAAAAGCTAGAGGATGTGATGGGTGGTTAGATTAGATTAATCATAGTTTGATTAATTTAAGATGGTGATTATGGGTTTTGACCCATTTGACTTAAATATTTTGATTTATTTAAATCAAAAGGGATGGAACATGAATTTGGGATTTAATTAAATAAAGTTTTGTTTATTTAATTAAAAGGGTGATGTGAGACTTAAATTAAACAAATTTGATTTATTTAATTTAAATGGATAACCTTAGGAATGAATTAAATAGACCTGATTTACTTGGTGAATGGATTTGATGAGCTTGATTTATTTAATGAGCAGATGAATATGAACTAATTAAGTGCATAATGCTAATTTCATGTGTCTACACCTTTAAAAGAGAAAAATCCCTTTCCAATTGGACATCTAACAAATCAACACCTCCCATTGCATTTTTTGGAGAACTTTCCTCCAAAGCCTCGGTGCTATTTAATGTAGCCTCTTTAGCCATTGAATCAATCTCTAGGAACATGATAAAATTATCGTTGGAAAGGATTATTTTATCAACTAGTATGCTTTCATGATCCTTGCAGGCCTCCCAATATTGTGTAGCTTGATACAAACATTTTGTTCTAGGGTGAGTCTTTAGATGGTAGGAATGACATTCTATTTTGGGCCCTTTAAGAAAGATTTCCTATCGCTAGGCCCCATTCTAAGAATGATTTTGAAAAGCTTGTTGGAGAGGTTTAGTAGTGTCTAATAAAACACAAAACTTGACCAGAGCATCAATGTTGTCAAATCAAGTTTAAGAAAGCTCCATGAAGATACCCATTTGATTGCCTATGATTTCTACTATTTGAAGATCTCTGTATTCAAGTGGTAGGGCTAGTAGTCACACCCAAAATGGCATAAAATTCGTCACTATAGATGAAGGGCTATAGTTAGGGATGTAGGGCAGAATACATAGTCATGCACTTTGCAAGAACCATGTCTTCACTTTGAAGACAACAACCCTTGTTTTCTTCAAGAAAAAAATAGAAACAAAAAACCCCTTGTACCCTTATTTATATAATAAATTTCATTAGCTCTCATCTAGTGGTCATCAACCCATTTAGTCAAAACATTTTTGGTAGGGTTAATATTCCTAAACTTACCAATAATAGCCTTTTCACAAAGCTCCTTGGTATGGAAGTTGGGGTGTTCTTCCAAGAATGTCACCTAGACGAGCCTCCTAGACTTTTGTTGCTTTCTTGGACCCTCGTGCATTGCTTAGCTAGTGAGTATGCATATTTTTATTGTAGCTAAGGTCTTGGGTTCATGTCATTTTGTTGAAGGTTGGGACATGATTTCTCCTTATTATGTCACCTAACAAGTTTATGAGTGGGTTTTTGAAAGCACAGTTTCCTTGGTAGAGGAGGATTAAATGGGGAACCAGAGACTTGGTTTTAGGATGGATATATTATTAGGAAAGGTCGTAGGACCCTTCCCACCATCTAATTTCCTTAAGAGAATGCTTGTGGGCCCTCAAATTTTTAACTACCATGATTGTTGACAATAGAATATAAAATTTTTCCATCCTGCAAAACCCTTCCCACTATTCCATGTCCTTGGAGAAGGGCTTACATAACCCGAATCCTTGAATTGTCTTGGTTGTTGACAATTTTTTGAATAGTATACAAATTTCTACCAAGCCCTACCATTTGGGAACCCGCACCATGGTGCCTTTGTGAAATGAAAATTTGAAAAATGCCCATTAGGGACATTTCACACTCGAACCTCTCCCATTTTATGTTAGGGTAATTAGATGTTAAAACAACATTTTTACATGGAGATTTGGATGAGGATATATATATGGAACAATTAGAGGGGGTATTTCAAGATCTTAATAGGAAATTTGTTTTCAAAGTCAAAAAGTCATTATATGGCCTAAAGCAGTCTCCTAGGAAATGGTACAAGTTTGATTTCTTCATGGTGAGCCAAAATTTTACAAGGAGTAATTATGAACATTGTGTTTACTTTAAAAGTTTGTAAAACAAAATATTTGTTATCTTAGTATTATATGTTTATGATATACATGTAGCAAGCAAAGACATAGTTGAGATCAATGGGTTAAAGGCTTAGATGGCTAGAACTTTTGATATGAAGGATCTAGGAGTAGAAAAACAAATTTTGGGCATAAAAATACACGGAGATAGGGAACATGGAAAAATTTGGTTATTGCAATAGAAGTATGTGAACAATATCCTCATAAGATTTGGTGTGAAGAATGTGAAACTACTAAATATCCCCTTAGCTCCTCATTTTAAGCTTTTTTCAAGTTTATTTCTTAGTAATAAATAAGAAAAGGATTATATTTCTTGCGTATCAGATGCTAATATAGTAGAGTATGCAAATTTGGTATGTACAAGACTAGATATTTCACATGCAGTTGGTGTTGTCAGTAGATACATGGAAAATCTAGGTAAAGAGCATTGGACAATAGTGAAATGGGTGCTTTAGTATCTTAGAGGCATAAGTGATCATTGCATCACCTTTGATGGTTGTAGTGGCTCAATTTGTAGTTATGTTGATTTGGATTTTGCAAGTAATTTGGTCAAAAGGAGATATATACATTAGGTTATGTCTTCAAGAGGACCTATTTTTTGGATGGAAAAGCTTCAAGAAATAGTTGCTTTATCCACTATCGAGGAAGAGTATATGGCTGTCTTAGATGCATGCAAAGAGGCAATTTAGTTGAACGGTCTTTTGGTTGAGTTTGAAAAAGTGCTAGTCAAGGTGATTGTATTTTTGTGATAGTCAAAGTGCTATACATTTGACTAAAAATCTAGCTTATTATAGTAGGACTAAATATATTGCAATTAAATAACATTTTGTAAGACAAATTATTGATGGAGGTGGAGTAGCTCTTGAGAAAGTTCATACAATAGGAAATTATGTAGACATGTTTACAAAATTAGTACAATTAGAGAAGTTGAAGTGGAGTTTGACTTCTCTTGGCTTATAGATAAGGTGATGAATGGGCATGGGAAAGTATTAGATAAATTGTTGTCAAGGTGGAGATTGTTGGATATGGCAACAATAAAATAGAAATAAACCAAAATCTTATCTTTGAGAAAGATAAAGAAATAAAACAAAAAGATGAAACAATAAAAAAAAAGCTGATTTTTTTCCTAAGTTTGATAGAGATTGTTATCTTGACGAAATTATATGTATCTTGTTGCTTTGAAGGCAAAATGATTGCAATGAATTGTAATTGAATAGCAACAGATGTGTGAAGATTGTAATCAGTTTTTTTTTAGCAATAAAAATACCAATACTTTGCTCCGTGGATGTTTCCTTGACATATTGTCAAGGTTTTACGACGTATATCTATGTCTTGTTTATTATTTTGTTATTCCATTTCATTTTTTTTGTTATTTCTTTGCAACTAACACGTGCTATAATATTATTTGAGTGTGTGGATTTTACGTTTCCATTTCCACAACAATTTAAAGATCCGTTTTTGTTTAATACAAACCATGTTTCCAAATATGCCTTTGTCACTTACATCGAAATTTCTTTAACAACTGCATCACAAACCATATTTCCAGATCCTTCTTTATTTAATACAGACCATGTTTCCAAATTTCTTCAACAACCATAACACAAACCATATTTTCAAGATCGGTCTTTGTTTAATAGACCATATTTCCAAATACGTCTTTGTCACTTATGTCTAAATTTCTTCAAAAACCGTATCACAGACCAATTTCCAGATATATCTTTGTCGCTTATGTCCAAATTTCTTCAAGAACCGTATCACAGACCATATTTCCAGATGCGTCTTTGTTTGTCCAAATTTCTTATTTGTTTAATACAGAACAAGTTTCCCGATAGGTCTTTGTTTAATACATAATTTCTGGAGCCGCCTTTGTCACTTATGTCAAAATTTCTTCAACAACCGTATAGACCATATTTTCAGATCCGTCTTTGTTTGTCCAAATTTCTTATTTGTTTAATATAGAACAAGTCCAGGTAGGTCTTTGTCGATTGTTTCCAAATTTCTTCAACGACCTTCAAACAAAAATTTTCTTCCTTCAAATTCAGCTACGTAAAAGATCACGACTCTGTCTACTCTAGACCTATTTAATACCTCTTCCCACTCCACCTTATTGCAAGAACACTCAAACTATCTATTGTTTGATATTTAGGTATAAAACTGTACAATGGCTGCAGTGCGAAGTTGTCTAAAGGAAGAGAATGAGCATTTGGTGGATCGAAGGATAGCCAAATATCATGGCAATGTGTGAGAGGACGCTTTCCTGCAATCCCTTTCATCGCCGTATGGGGTGATTATCTAGTTGCAACCTCAATCTCAATATTTTCTACATTCCCCTAGATTTGACCTAATCGAACAAAATTTGCAAGCATCTTCATACCATGAGAGGATGGGAAGCTTGATTAAGAAGATAAAGGACAAGGAATTTAATCCTCTGCTTGGAGATGGAGAAATATGCCCTTCCTCTTACGACCTACTCCAGAGATTCTGCATAGTTGACGTTGTGCAACGATTAGGAATTCATCGTTATTATCAAAATAAAATCAAAGCGCTTCTTGATTATACTTACAAGTAGTACAGCACCTTCCATTTTTTAATTTATTCCATTCAATACATTTAATTATAGAGTTCATTTGAATTCGGAGATCTCATTTGATTATTAGTTGTATGTATCTTTTTAAACACGTATTGGAATGAAAATGGTATTTCATGGGGGAGAAACAATTCCATTGCAGATCTCAACACAACTACTTTGGGATTTCGAATTCTTTCGCCTTAATGGATATCCTGTGTTTCAAGGTTGTTCTTTTAAATTTTTCTCTTCATATTGTGTTCGAGTTCTAAAACTAGATTAAAAAAATGATAATATTTTGTTGTGATGTAAAAAGATGTATTTACAAATTTAAAAAATGAAAATGAACAATTCATTTTGACGCCACCCACTGAAGAAGGTGACAATTAGTTAAGGAGTGTGTTGAGTTTATATGAAGTTGCAGAGATTAATTTTCCGGGAGAAACAATTATGAAAGAAGCTAAAGCATTTGCCTCTCAATACCTTCAACAAACACTTGCATAGATCCAGAACATAAGAGAAAAAAGCCAACTTTTGACAGAGGAAAGCACCGCATTTACTGCATTCAATTTTAATGAAGTTATTATAAAATAATTTTTCCATATGTATATTAACAAATAGATCATTTCATGAAAAACTGCAGGTTGAGTACTTATATGAAGAATTCTTGGAGATCCAAAATCCACGATGGGAATCATGGAACTCCATTCAAATATTTAGACAAGATATTGATTCTTGGATGCCAATGGAGGGTGTTTACAAGTAAGTACAAGCAATCTTCTCTCTTGTAAACATTTTGTTTAAGTGGTTAGAAATATTGTTAAGATCCATTTATGCTGTTTTAGATGGAACTCAAATATATAATAGCCCACTTTTTATTGTCTAGGGAGTCATCTTAAGTGTGATCATGAAAAGCCAAGCTGACTTATGTTACTGAATTTAATTCTTTCTTTCAGGATGCCAAATCAGATTTGCCAGAGTATTTTGGAAGCAGCAATACTATATTTCAACATACTACAAGCTCAAAATCACACCAAGCTCAAAATCATATCCAAGTAAAATATCCATAGATAGAAATTGAATTAGCCTAATAAAAAAATCCATTATGTCACGTTACATTGCTAGTAATATTAATTATATTCGAATAACGTGTATGTGGTGATACAAATATGGAGATGGTGGAGTGAAGCAAGTGTAAAGGAACATAATTTTTTTCGGCATTGGCATGTTGAGTATTATTTTGCATATGCATGTGGATTGTATGAATCTGAATTCTCTCTAACTCAAGTTGGATATACTAAATTGGGTGTCATGGCTACTGCTATTGATGACATTTTTGACACTTACGAAACCCTTGATGAGCTCATACATTTTAAGATAGCCTTGATCAAGTATGTCTGGTGCTTTCTATTTATATTTATAATTATACTCAATTATATTCAAATTTTGACATTAATGTTTCACTAGAAATATTTTTTTTTACAAAGTTGTGAATACTTATTATTATGCATTCTAGTAACTTATTTTTAATTGTTATTAATTTGTGAAACCTCAAAATAATAATCATAAATATTGTTTGATTATCATTTTACTTTAACAATTGAAAAAATTGACTTTCATTTCACACTATTCAGTTGGGATATGTCTATGGTGGATCATCTTCCCCAATATATGCAAATTAGTTTGCAATTCTCTCATAAAACATATATGGAATTAGTTGATGAAGCAGAGAAAACACATGGTCCACGTGCATGCAAGTGGATGGAAGATTATGTAAGTCACTAGGTCAAACATATCTATTCAAACATTTGATGTTAAAATATAAAAATAAATATCTATTTCTTTGTCAACAATACTTATAAATCTTACAATGTATCTTATATCTTCTATTGCAGTGGATGAATCTTATTTTGGAAGAATGTAAAGATGCAAAATGGGCTGCTAATAAATGCCACCCTACTTTGGATGAATACTTAAAGAATGCTATTAACTCATGTGTTGTACCAGTGTGCACACTATTTCCAATGCTTTTAATTGACACATTTCTTCCTGAGGATATTTTCGAAAGGGTTCGTCAATTTGAATATGATATAGTAATGGGTTGTTGATTAATTGATGATTACAAATATTTTCAAGTATCTACTAATCACTCTTAGCTAAACCTATATAATTATCCATGAATTCTACATTTAATAAAAATACAAGATAACCTTGTTCTAAATGATTATGTTTCCTATTGAAAGAACAAGAAGAACATGGAGAGAGTGCTTCTTGGATATATTGTTATATAAGAGATAACCTTGGAACCATGATGGAACAAGCTTTAGAGCACACAAGAATTCTCATTGAGTTGCACATGGAACAATTAAGTAGATATTTTTTCTTTTATGAGAATGATATACCAACATGTTGCAAAAGGGTGTATTTTGATTGTATATATAAATGGGTAGCTTTTCTTTGGAGGGACATTGATGGATTTTCAAATTCATCCAAGGGTATAAAGGATGAAATAATGAAAATCCTAATTAATCCTATAGTTATGAATCCTTGATAAAGGAAAGATGTAAAATATAAACATTTATTTTATGCATTGTTACTTTTGAGTTCCTAACTACCTTTGACAAAGAGAAATTTTCTTAGAGATCATAGTAAGATTTTAGAACCCTCAAACATATGTGGAAATAATATCAACATGTGTTGATCTGTATCAAATATATAGATTCTGATACTTTCATCTATAAATGCATAAAAGATAAACTTGTAGATATGATAAGGTGTATTTATACACCTTATTTTAAATAAGGAAAAATAACTAAAATCAATGTTCTCTAAATTAATGATTATTTACTAATGGTTCTTAAATTATATCAATAGTATTTTGATAATTTTAAAATATATTTGTATTGTGTACCAATCAATTACATTGATACTTATGTATAGAGTGTAAATATATGTAGTATTTTTTAATACATCTAATTAAATGCTTTCTCTTGATAATTTTTTTTTTTTGTTCAACTTGGATCTACACCCTTATGAGGATCATAAGGCAGCTTGAAGGAGTTGCAATTGATTCAATATTTCTTTCTTCAAAGAAATATATTCTCAAGAATGTGTATTTATTTTATATAATAAACATGTTTTGTTGTGTAAGCCTTAAGGGGAGTCCCTTGGCAAGGTCATATTTGAGTTTTGAGGGGTAAATTTGTAAGAACAATTTGATAAGGTGGGGAATATTAGTGTATTACATTGTTTAGAAACAAAAAAAAACAACAACATATGGTTATGTCATTATGCAACTACATTTTATCTTAAATAATTTTTCTCCTATATATAAACTTGGTTGATATCAATCAATGATATCAAGTAATTGAGAATTTACCCTTCACCTATTAAAAGGAAAGTTACCTCAACTTGATATATTATTTTAAATTGAAACTCATTTCCCCTTGTGTCATGGAATTTATATTTTTATTCCTTTTTTGTTCTTCATCTTTTATATTGTACCCTTATTCATCTTTCTCCTTATTTTTACAAGTTTTTCATTGTTCCCTTAGGTTAGAGGATGGCTAGGGCCTTGGACTTATATGGCTTAATGATGTTATATTAATTGGTTGGAGAGAAATATCCCCCCCTTGTCTTGTTCATTCTTACATGAAAGATGGATTGTTCATAGGTGGTGATCTTGAAACAAGGTTAATGTTTTAAAGAAATTATTCTGATCATTTAGTAGAGAGAACTAAATATTTTATGACCTTGTATATTATTAGATCTTTGTAATAGAAATTAGATACACACAAACAAACAAATAGACATGAAGAATGAGCATGTAGATTTATGTTTGAATGAAACAAGTATTGTAGCATGTAATTATATGATAAAATGGTGTTTCCTTATAAATCATATATTTTCACTTGTTTCATATCCATAGGAGATGTAGTGATTTTAATGGACTCACCATCTAAATAAATAAATAATCATGTATACTTTTAAAGTAAAAATGATTCACTTTGTAAATTCTACATATTGTAGTTAGTGATGAGAAATTGTGCTAAATAATTATTTGACTAACCATCTCTTACTGACAAGAAATAAAATATTTGAAACACAAACCTTTATGTAAATTCAATTCATTAATGTAATATTAAAGAAAATTGTAATAGAAATGTGTAAAAATAGAAATCTATGAATGTATTTGTAGAAATTATTCTTTCATTATTTTATAATACTAAAATATAATGGTTTCATAAATTATATACATATATAAGAATGGTGTATAAAAGTATATAAAAATAAATTGTAAGTTTTTAAAAAATGTCATTTACTAAGTAGCCATATAGACTTGAGATTATAAAATTAGTTAAACAATTGGCCTTATATCTATAAGAAAAATAATTTAAGTCCATAATTCTCTAAAATTATGGTGGACCACAAATTCCCCCATTAAATATAATTAATAATAAGTTTGGATCTACTCTTGGAATTAAAATTTTGAAGTTAAACTAAAGAAATCAAAGAAGCAAGAAAATTAAATAGAAAAGCTATGAACCCTATATTTCTTATTCAAATTAGAAAAGGACACATGGATGTGTAATAGAGTACACACAGGTGATATGAAAGTGTTTGATTGGGAAAATGAAATGGGGATATAAATCACACTTCTCCCAATTTGTTTGAGGATTAGAAATGATCTCAAATCTACTTGACTACAAACCTAGTAGGAAAAGTCATAATGGTGGATCAAGTTCTAATACTTGTGTGTGTTGTGGTGTTGATGATGTGCTTTATGATTTTTAATTTACTAATTTTTTAATGATCCAATGATGTTCGTAGGTAAACTATGAAAATGCAACAATCTGTTATAAATTATGAAAATTGAATGTAATAAGACAAAAACATAACCTAGAAATATAAAAGGAAAACACAAAGGAACTTGGGATTTAAATTTGGTGCAAAATTATCTAGTCTAGGGTGTAGTGCACCTTAAAATATCCTCCTTTTTTGCAATATCTAAAAAAACAAGCTTTAGGTCCCTAGTCTGTAGCTTTTGTTCTTCTACATGTTTTTGAAACTTTATCTATCAATGAGAAAATCACATTTTCATGTCTTGACTTGATTACAAAAATGTGTAATTAATCCTTCATCTTCCTCCAGATATCTTTAGATCTAAAAAATTACACACATAATAGAGGAGGACGGGTTGTTCCACATAGGGACTTGCCTAATTCAAACCCCATTTTGGTATTTATACCTCCACAACTTCTATGATGATGTGTAAATAGATCTTACCCTGGGTAGGGCAGAGGCTAAATGATGAACAAGTTATGAATTAAAAAATTGGTGTAACTCACCACTTAGATTTGCATTCCTTAATGGATTGAAGGCATGTACTCATCACCTTCAAGGGTAATTTGATAGATTTATTGAATTCCTAGAAGTGTTAGTTCTAACAAAAAATTATCACTAAACATGGAAAAACTTACATAAAAAACATGATTGATGCTTGAATTGAATAAACATTGTTAAAGAGCTAATAATTTTTCTCTTGGCTGATCTTAAGTGCTCAATAATATTAATTTATTCTCCAAAAATTTCTAAATTGTGCTTTTAGGATTTTAAATGAGAAAATGACTAGTATGTATATGCAATTCTTCTAATTTTTAAAAAATCAAATGCCAACAACTGATATTTGAAATTAGAAAGTGAAATAATAAAATTATATCAAGATCAACGTATTCAAATTGGATCCAAAAAGAGGTAGTATAGATCATAGTGTGCCCTAGACTAGACACATTATTTTCAGGGCCCAAAGTGTCAGGGAAAATATTGAACGCGTGTTCTTATTTCCCTTTGTTTGATTTTTTGAGGATGTTTATGGAACATGTAATGAAATGCATAATTAGGTTGAATTGCACAAGGGTATAATCAAATTGATCCCTAAAGAAGGACGTAAAGGCCTCATTAAAAACTGAAGGCCAATTACATTATTAAATATTTCTTATAAAATATTTATGAAAGCGATTACAACTATAGTTGTGGATATCCTTCCTAAGTTCATCAACAATATCCAAATAGGCTTCATAAAGGTAAGATACATCCCTGAGAATGTACTAAGTAGATGGGAAGCCATGCATTGGGCTACATAATCCAACCAAAATATTGCTATGATCCTTCTAGGTTTTGAGAAGGCCTATGATAGGATAGAGTGGGACTTTGTCCTTAAGATGTTAGAAGCCTTTGGATTTCCCAAGGCCTTTTGTCACATGGTGAAAACACTAATGAATGATGCAGTTGCTCAATTGAGGTCAATGGCACCTTATCTCATGAGTTTAATCTAGAAATATCAATAAGGAAAGTATGTCCCTTAACACCTTCACTATTTATTATTGCATCAGATTTAATCTTCTACCTCCTGAGAGAGGATTCTACCTCACCCATTGTAAAAGAGATCTCCCTTCCTAACAAAGAAGACTTGGTAAAAATTCAGTTTGTAGATGATATTGCCTTATTATAGGAACTTAATGAAGGAAATATGTAGCCTCTCATGATTTTAAAGCTTAAAATCTTATGTGATGCTTTTGGGGCCAAATTATACAATACCAAATCAGTCATGTTGGAATGGTAGGACACACCCTGATGCAAAGAAAAAATTTCCTTCAACAACCTAACACAATTCAAAGCTTTCAAACCCTTTTGGAAACCCACAAAAATTGATTCCAACCACCATTCACCGTTTCACCTATCTTTCCTTGTAGGTGTCCAACAGAGGATTTTTGACCTCAACTTCCTAATATAGTATCAAAACCACAACCCTAATAATTTTTCAAGAACCATTTAACGCCTCACAAAACATGCTTCAAAACCACCATGGGTCACTTTGGACCATCTCACTCAAAACCTAGTAACAATGTTGTCTTAATAGACCAATTTGGTCACTTTTTCAAAGAAGGTGCCTTAAATTATTTTCACCAACACTAGATAACCACTTAGACCTTGTTATTAGGTGGTCCATAAGGCCCTAATCAACAAAATTTTGAAAGAATAACCCCCATCTACTCACTAAAATAGAAATCCCTCATTTTTCACTTGTTAGGGGTAGGGTTTATTGGAACTTGGTGTTCCCAACCTCTCACAACACTACCACCAACTCCAACACACTTGGATATGTCTACCCAAACTCACAAAACCATCTCACAAGCTTTAATCATAGTATTTCATCAAAATATTTCATAAACCATCTCATAGCATTTACTCATATGTAGTATTTCATGAAACTTTTTATTGAATATTTTTTCTTTAATCAAGTTTTTAAGTCAAACGAATTACAATTTAGACATAGGCGGACCATATAACGCATAAATTTTTTTGTATGTATTGAAATTCATCTTTATTTTTTGGATCAAGGACTTCAATATTTGGTGCAATCATATTTTTCATTTCTTTGTTGATATTTTGGTATTTTTCCACATGTGCAGAACAAAGAGCTTGATTTTTAGTGAAAAACCTATGTTTAATAAAACTAAAAAAACAAATATATAATTAAAAAAAAACATATTAAAATTATATTCGTTGGATAGTTTGTTCTGAGGACTACCTAATTCTAGTTGGGCCTGTGAAGTCTCTGCAATTTTTATCTTCATTCCGAGCTCCAAAGTGCAAAAAATTTGATTTTTTTGTGAACAAGGTAAAAAATCAAGGAAAAGGGGGGTTTGTCGAACCAGGGTGGGTTCAAGTGAACCCCCAGGGGTTCAAGTGAACCCCCTTCCCAAAAGGGGTTTACATTTACTTTTTGTCTGTGCATGCATTAAACGGGTTCGCTTGAACCCTGGTTCGAGTGAACCCTCTTTTGGTTCGTTCGAACCAACTAGTTTTTTTGAACCCCCAAAATGAAATTTTTTCGCATGGGGTCATTTTTTACAAGTTTTCCTTCCTCATTCAAATTGTAAACAAATTTTGTGGGTTTCCCATGTACCATCCTTCACATTCACTATCCTCACATCTCCTAACCTTCAAGTGGCTGCAAATTCCATTTTCACTTCTTATTTATCTTTCATAGGTTTCTCAATCTCCTTCTTACCAAAAGTTATAACTTTGGTTGCCTGACTCTGGTCCTTTCCACCCTCCTGCAATGGGGTCAATGTGAAAGTGATACCATCCTTTACAATCTGGTATGTGTTAGCTCTACCATCATAGATTGAGTGCCTATCAAATTTCCATGGTCTTCCAAGGAGTAAATGGAAACAACTCATTGGCAAAATATCACAAAGCACCTTGTCCCTATAACTACCAATTTGAAGCTAAACTAGTGCTTTCTCTTTAACAAAAATGGATTGATCATCACTCACCCAAGAAGCTTTGTATAGTGTTTCAAGAGGGATTCTTTCTAACTTTAACTTATCAACCATTTCACTAGACACCATGTTATTAGTAGATCCTGAATCTATCACTACTTTACACACCTTACATTTACATTTGCAAGTTTTCTTGAATAATTTTCTTCTTTGAGCCTTCTCCTTCTCCTTGGATGCTTGGAATAAGGTTCTTCTCACCATCAAAATTTCCCTAACTTCTAGAACAACAACATGACTATTAGAATTTGAGCTTTCACATTCATCTTCTTGCACAATTTGAGCCCTCCTTTCACTTCTTTCACCACC
>VDFB02353493.1:380916625-380935823 GCA_007258455.2 Sequoia sempervirens | reverse complement strand
TCACTTTCAATTGAAATTGGTTTCAATAGAAAGACACTAATAAAATATATGAAAAGGAGAAAGGTTTTGGATGATAGTGTACCTTAGAAGGAAATCGGACAATTATTTCTAGAGCTTCTTGATCTGACAGGTTTGAATATGTTGTGAGGAACTTGATCTCAATCTTTTGGAATGATCAGTCTCATCCTTCATCAAATAGTAGAGATGCTATCAAACACAGGATTGGGCCCAATAGTAATGAACTGCATACAAAACATTGGTTAAACATAACACAACATGAGATGTATGTGATGTTTTGTAATTCAAATTCTCATATAAAGATTGGGCAAACAATGTTTGAAAGGTTAAGGCCATATTATGTGAAGAAAAACAAGGTTTTTGAAGCTTGTTGTTGTCATTATCATATTGAATTTGATCTTTACTATTAGGTGTTTCAAAATATTAGAGAAGAAAGTGATGGTTTTCAAAATGCACCTCTTGAATGAGAAAGTCAATTCATAAAATCCATCTTATATGACAAATCAGATGATGACAATGCAACCAATCAAATAAGCTTCATAAAAATACTTTGTGAAACATACAAAAATTTGGCTAAATGCCTTTGAGAAACAAAGATACTAACCTGAAAAAGTTGGTAAATTGCAAGAGTTTTAAGTTCATAAAGTTTCAAACCAAAATAGGGAAAAAATTGACAAGGTTTGTTTATGTAGAAGAGGAGATACCTATTGGAACATTTATGATTTTTTTTAAAAAAATTGATACAATCGTACATACATCATGATTTTTTTCTAAGTGGCGAGCACAACAACTTCAAGCATTAAGAGATACTTTCCCACTTGGAACAGTTTTATCAGTAGTTGACTTTGCATAAAATTACTCTTTTCTACATCAAAAAGAGATTCAATCTTTATATTGATTTTTACAGTAGATCACTATTATGGTGCATGTGTGTTATCGACATGCACAAATAGATTTGGATGATGTTGATAGTATATTTGAGGGACGAGTCATCAAGAAATGATATCACTTTTATATTAGTGATGATAAAGAGCATGTCACACATTTTACAAAACATTACTTTAAGAAGATTTTTTGAATATTTGGCAATCAGAGATTCAAAAATTGAAAAGAATTTTGTATGGTCAGATGGATGTGTGTCACAATTCAAATCATCAAGACCATTTTATGCATTATGTAGATATCATTGAAATGCCAATATACCACATGTTTGGAGCTTCTTTGAGAGTGGGCATGGACAGGTTGAACATGACAACATAAGAGCTTGCATCAAATGTGCTCTAAGAAAAAATCAAATGAATTATGTGGGAGATTGTATAAAAGATACACATGATGTTGTTGAATTGTGTACATAAGAAACACTTTACATCAAATGAGATCGACACATATTCAACAATGAACCAATACATTCCATATAGAGTGTGTTGGGAGATATCAGACATTTATTGTTTAATTTAAATATTTATATATACATACAAGTGTACATTCAATTTTTTTTATTTTAGTTTGAATTTATTTACATTTGAATTATTTTTTAATGTAATATAATTTTAGTTTGTTTATTATGTCATAAGTATAGATAGACGCCCATGCACATTGTACAATAGGGATTACTCATGGTTTTGTTATGATTGTTGGTGTAGGTTTTTATTTTCCTAGTGGGTTAATTAATTTTCCCTTAGTCCTAGGTTTTTCCTACACTTAATTAAGATTGCTTAGGATAATAAAGTGAGTTTATTACTAGTAGATAAGTGTGTGGTGTCCCCTTCCCTAAAGGGTGGAACCACTTTCCACTTTTGGTGACATCCTCAACTTTTCGTGGTCCATCTCCAATTTTTGTAGTTGATTCCTATTGGTTGGATTTACCACCTACCTCCTCTCGTAAGTTCTATATAAACACATTACCTATCTTTTATTTGCATCCATTCATGCATCTTGCTTTGTATCTTTTCAACTTGGAAGCTCTTAATGCAATATTGTCACATTGACATTGCATAATCTCTCAGATTCCTAGTTTGCATTCTTATATTTTTTTAGTTTATGTAACTATGATTTTCTCTTAAAAAGTTTCTTGGGTTATTCAATCTATTTCAGATTTCTAACATGGTATCAGAGCTTTGTTTTGAGAAATCTAAGTTCATAAATTCCTAATTGAGAGATTGATTTTTCTTGTAAAGATCTTGTAAATTCTCGTATGCTCTTCTCTTGCGTTTTGAATGATTTGGAGAATCAAAAAGGATTTGTAAAGATCTAATAACTTCTTCATATTGTATATTTGTTTTGTGAGATCTAGGTGATTGCAACATTTTTGGTTATACTGGCAGCATTTTTTACTATTCCAACGCATCCAAAAGGCTCGAGAGAGTCAAAATTGGCTTTTGTTTCATCTAAATTGGAGATCATTTGACATAGTTGCAAATAGGGGTTTGATGCAAGCCATTTTTTATTGGATCTATTTTAATTTTTGATTGAAAAAACTAGCTTCAACTCATTTGGAAGAAAAATTATTTTTGGATTTTGTTCTCAAGGTCAAAATAACATTTGGGTATCTTTAAGATTTTTCATTCTTGAGCAAATCCAAAGAAAATTGTTGTCCAAAAAGTGTTGCACGTCCATTTTTCTATAGGTTGAAGGATAAAAAAAAATCATCTTTTTCTTGCTAGATCATAAGAACATTTTTGGGTTTTGTTCTTAGTATCAAAATATTTTTGGGTTTCTAATATTTTATATGCATAGTGAGTATCCTTTGATCCACCAAATGCTCTTTCTCTTCCTTTTGAGAACTTCGCAGTGCAGCCATTGTAGAGTACAGAGGTTTTCCTAAATATGAAATAATAGAGAGAATGAGAGTAGTTTGCAATAAGAGCCTGGAGTGGGAAGAGGTATTAAATAGGACAAGAGTCAACATTTAGAGTTGCATCTAACTGTATTAAACAAAAAGGGATCCAAAAAAGAATATGATGTGTGTTAGGGTTGTTGAAGAAATTTGGACAGAAGCGACAAAGATGGATTCGGAAACATGGTCTATGTTAAAAAAGGTACATTTTAGGAATGATTTTTTTTGGAGGAGGAGAAACAATGAATGTCCAACACCTTCACTAGGTATTTACTCTCCTCCTTTTTAGTTATAAATTCCTTATTAATATCAAATTTCACAATTTTCACAATTTTCATAAAATGGTGGGCGAGGTAACTCCTCACCAACAAGAATCCTTTTATGATGTATGGTATGTGTTAAAAAAATCACATTTTAGGAATGATTTTTTTTGGAGGAGGAGAAACAATGAATGTCCAACACCTTCACTAGGTATTGACTCTCCTCCTTTTTAGTTAGAAATTCCTTATTAATATAAAAATTCACAATTTTCACAATTTCCATAAAATGGTGGGCGAGGTAACTCCTCACCACCAAGAATCCTTTTATGATGTATATTTCTTAATAAAGTGGTCTTTTTATTTTAATTGATCACTTGTCTTCAAGATAGTTCAATCATCTTAATAAAAGTTGCTTCTAGCAATCTTTTAAACAACTCCATCTCTACATATTTTGTATAAGTATATTATGTTGTTGTCACAAATTTCTCTAAACAAATGTTGGCGATTCCCAATCCTAAACCAGCATACTATTATAGAGGTAAGGAAGGAAGGTTAATCCAAAGAAAAATAGAAGATAATGATTACAAGTTAGGAGACTAGAGATTGATACATAAATAACTACTATCTAAAAATTAACACCAAGACCCTAAATGAAATCAATGTCTTTAATGAAGCATAAACAATATTTAAGGAAGTTCCTCAAACTTTATCATAATCCATTAACATATAAAAAATATTTTTTTTCCAAATTCCTCTCCATTTGTATGAAATCTTCATCTTCAAATCAATTACCATTTTTTGGTACAATTTATGTTCTTTCAATAGGATTCTAAAGTAGAGCTAAAAATCTCATTTTGTTTCTAGTTTCCCTAGCTTTTTTTAATCTTGAACAAGTTTCTCGATGATCTACAAAATCCTAACTTATAGAATTCATACCCAACCAAATTCTTTTACATTCTAACTACTTGCAAGAGAAAGTATAGGCTATTCAAAGACAATTATTATTTTAACAATTAATTAAATACTAAAAAACACTCACAACTCAATCAATTTTATCCTATAAAACAACCATCATGGAGGAAAAACTAGTTTCTTTGGTAGCATCAACATGCCTTAACTACCCTCCTTTTATTAATGAATATATATATAAAGTGGGAAATATTGCCTTTTATAAGTGGATAATACTACCTTTTACTTTTATTTCTTCTCCCATAATTAATAGAAACATATAATAATTCTTAATTCTCCAAATGCTAATTATTTGAATGCTTCTATATAAGCCCTATTTATAGTTTTATCTAATGTATATTTAATTTTTCTTAGGCCCTAGGTGAAGATCAACAATCGCTAGATGTTGAAACAATACTTGTATGATCCAAAATGTAATTTTGATGTTGGTATGGCCATGGATTTTAATGTGCATGCTTTGTCGTCTAGAAACTAGTGTACTTTTAGTATCATTTACTCAAGTATATTATTGATTATACCTCACATTATCTACATGTTGACCAAAGGGAGTACAAACCATAGTTTTGAGCCGCATTCTCTATTAATGTATTTCTACCCTAATTAGATAGATAAGAAAGAGGATTGAAATATATATGTAGTGGATGAGATTAGTATTTCACACACAAATCAAATAAGATGATCATATATACACCATACGCACATATCAAATTTCATACACAATCATATATATGTTATATTAATATGTGATACATGTGGATGATGAAAACGTGGATCATAAATATCAACAATGCAAAACTCCCACTCACAATCACACAATGAAGTTGAAGATCTCAGCTCAAACTAGAGAATTTAGATAACAAATAAACTCATCATAGCTAAGATCTTGATTTGATCCATTTTTGGTTGCTGTTCAAAGTAACAAACTATGAAAGAATAATAATGATATGATGGAATGATATAGATATATACTCAAAGATAAATGATACATATGTTCGATAAATGTCAATGATAAATTATTGATAATTCTTTAATATTTAATGCTTGTATACTCTAATCCTTGATAGATCTTGATCATAAAATTGCTAGAGAGATATTGACAATCAAAGTGCTAGAGAGATCTTCATGATAAAAGTGCTAGGGGGATTTTGACAATAAAAGTACTAGGGGGATTTCGACAATAAAAGTGCTAAAGAGATCTTGAAAATAAAGTGCTAGGGGGTTTGAATGAAATGAAAGCTTATTACTTATATATGCTTCACTTAACATTTGATCAATGGTGGAGATTGATTTGCAAGATCAATGGATAGAAAAATTTAAGATAGGGTAAAGACCCAAATTTTTGAATTTTGATGGAGGGAATTAAATAAATAAGATTATTCAAATGATAGCTTGAAGAAATAAATAAATATTAATTTATTTATTTTAGAAATAAATTATTTTTAATTTATTTATTTTAGAAATAAATTATTTTTAATTTATTTAAAAAAGGAATGTTAGCTAATTAAATAAATTTTGAAAATTATTTAATTGTAGAGGACCAAAGATAATATGAATTTTCATTTTCATTAATGTTCGAAGGAAAATGATAAGTGATGAATCAATTAAATAAAAAACTATTTAATTAATATAGATATGATAAAAATAGTAAGATACTTAAATATTGAAATTATTTGACTATTATTGATGAAAAGAGAAAAAAATTAGTTTAATTAAATAATTAAACATTATTTAATTAATATAGGTAAAAGAAAACTTCTATGTTAAATTCATTGAAGAAATTTAGACATAAGTGACAAAGACGGATTTAGAAACATCTTAATACAAATATTTTTGGTAATCTATTAGACAACTCCATCTCTATACAAATTTGTGCATATATTGTATACATATAATATATTGTTGCCACAAATTTCCATAAATAAATGCCAATAACCCCCAAATCCTAAACCACCATAATATTATAGAGCTAAGGAAGGAGGCTTAATCCAAACAATAATATAAGAGAATGATTCCTTCTTTGGATCAAAATTAGGAAACTAAAGTTTGATGCATAGTTAACTACAATCTAAGAAGGTCAATAATAAGACTCTAAATTGAAATTAACACCTTTTAATGAAGTGTAACCAATATTGAATAAAGTCACTTAAGCTTGGCCATAGTCCATTAACATATAAAAGCACATTTTTCCTAAATTCATCTCCTTATGTATAAAACCCTCATCTTTTAATCTATTACCATTTTGGGGATTAAAAAAAAAATCATATTCTATCAAGAGGATCCTATAACAGAGCTAGAAAGCTCATGTTATTTCTTATTTCCTTACCTTTTTCCCTCTTGAATAATTGTTTTCAATGACCCTTTAGTTGGAGGTGATCTATAACTCCTGACTTATAGAATTTATAACCAACCAAATTCTACAACTGTCCACTTTGTTGCAAGAGAAAGTATGGGCTATATAGAAACAAGATTATTATGCCAAAAATTAATAAAATACTAGAAAAAACTTACAAATCACTTATTTTTATCATAGAAAACTTCGAACATGGAAGAAAAACTAGTTCATTTGGTAGCATCAATGTTCCTTGAGTAGGTCCTCCTTTTATCGTTTCCTTTGATATAATCAATGTTCCCTAACTACTCTCCTTTTATTCATGGAAAATAGATATATAGAAAGTGTGCAATTTTTCCTTCTATAAGTGCACAATATTGTCTTTTTATTCTCTTTCTTCTCCTAGAATGAATAGAAACAAATAATAATTATTAATTCTCCAAAATTTAATGGTTTGAATTCTCTTATTTAAGACTTATTTATATATTTTTTTAATGCATAGTTTATTTTTCTTAGGTCCTAGCTAAAGATCAACAATTACTAGATGTTGAACAAACTCTTGTATGGTTCATAATCTAATTTTGATGGTGGTATAGTGAGGGATTCTAGTGCATATATGTTGTCATCTAGACACTAGTGTACTCATCATATCATTTACTCAATCATATTATTGTTTATGCCTCACATGGTCTAGATGTTGACCAAAGTGAGTGCAAATTATATATTTGAGCCTTGTTATCTAATAATTTTATATGTATACCCTAAAATGATAGATAATAAAGAGGATTAGAATATATGCTATTGATTGAAAATAAGTATATAATACACAAATCAAATAAGAAAACTTTATACACATAATATACATATATCAAATGTCATAAGCCATTATATATAGTCTACATTAAAATGTGTTACACAGTAATTTGTCCTTCAATATATATTCATCTCTCATACAATATCCTCTCATATTATTCTCTCTCAAAAATTCACCAACTCATTGGTACTTACCCAAGGGATCTAATGTCATCTACAAATTAAGAAATAAAAGCCTCCCATCATATAATAAATACCTAAAACACCTTAGACACATAGTTTCCAACCAAAACAATTCAATAATTTAGCATTAAAATATTGTAACAAGGAGAACCTTAATTCACATTAGGCTACACCATTATCTCATTGGCTACATAGATAACACACATTAATTCATAATGTGAAGTTTAAAAGTAAGATTTTAATAATTTTTCTCATCCTCCCATTAGTTATTTAACTTGCACACTCACTACAACATCAATATATCCAATATATGTATAGTAGAAGCACCATAATCAATATTTAACATATTAAATTTATATCTTTCTAATTTGAAGATGAGGAAAATTAATTTGTAGAAATAAATATCAAAGGATTAAGTTAAACTACAATATTTACAATGGCATAGTGGTTAAATAACCACACAACCATCAACTAGGTTGATCAACCACTAACTACTAGTTGACCAACTAAAATGACTAATTATGTAAAAAAAAAATTATTAAAACTCCCCCTTATTACATCATATGCCCAAATATAACAAAGCAATAATGTTCAAAAATATTCAAAATTTATAGTTGTAAGAGATTTGGTAGATATGTTAGCACATTACTCTTGAGTTGAGAAAAAATTGAATTAGATATTTTATTGCTAAACATGTTCATAAAATAATGACAATAATTCTCAATATGCTTCATATACTCAGAAAAAGTAGGATCAAGAGAAAAAACACCATCACTCTCCAATTATTGCAAAATAAAGTGTTAGAATAGTAACTATACCTTTATCCTTGATACAATTCTTGAAAAATTATAAACTAAGTTCTAAAACCCTAATGATTTGTAAGGATACTATGCAATTGTTTGATCATATTTTTATGCATATTTTCTTCATTATATAGGAAATATATTTCTTTATTTTCATAAGTGAGATAATTTAATTTTTCATATTTATGACTAGAGAAAACTATCAATAATATGTTAGTAAAGTTTAGTATCTTGGCTACCATATATTTCTTCATAGCCTACACTATTCTATACAACCTCATTTAATCCTTAACTCTAGTCTATAACTTTTAGCTTTTACAAACTCAATAGAAAAATATATTAAAATTATTGAATAGAAATTTTAATCATGAGTGGTCTTCTAACAATAATAACTCAACTAAGGTCCCTAGGTTTAGAGAAAATTATTGATCCATTAGAAAAAAAATTCATCATAGTCATAGGTTCAAAACTTGACTCAGCCATGGTGAATAGGTTGGGGCATTTGTGCATTTCCCAAGAGTTGTAGGGGTTCACTATGTGATTTATCATTTCAATATTAATGGGGTAAGTGCACAAAGTTGAGTCCATGAAACGTGGAAGTTTTTTGCCTTAACCAAAAAATTGAAATCGGCATTGAGGAAACGGGATCCCAATTTTTCAAAATCGGGATCTCGTTACGGTTTGGGATCCCGAGCCTGAGATGAAACGGGATCCCGCTTTTTAAAAATTGGGATCTCGTTTCCCATAGGATTCTGAACCAATGGAAACAGAACGTGATCCTGATTTATAAGAAACGGGATCCTGATTTATAAAATACGGGATCCCGATTTATAAAATATGGGATCCTAATTTATAAATAACGGGATCCCGATTTTTATAAATAACGGGATCCCGATTTTTATAAATCGGGATCCCATTTTATAATGGTATTTATTTTTTTTAAAAATAGTTTTCACTGCTCTGCGGACGGGACCCCGAGTATTGGCGATAGCGACCCCACGACTAGCTACAGGTACCCCACCTAAATGCCATCTTTTTGCATTTTTCTATTTTGAAAGAAATAAGTTAATTTAGCATTTTTTTTTATTTATTTCATGTTTTAATCATTTTTTTAATTGTTATAGTAGAACTGAATAATTATAAAAATAGACGAAAAAATGCAATGAAACCTAAATGTTTTTTAATAAAAATGAAAAAAAAACCTTGAATTGTGTTTTAGAAACAAAATTTAACTTTTGAAACCTAAATTGTTCAATTAAACCCAAAAAAAAATTGATTTTGAAAACCCTAATTGAAACAAAACAAAAAAAATTGCATTTCAAAACCCTAGAAATCGAAATGAAATAAAAACATTGCATTTACAAATCCAAATCAAGCTTTTTGAAACCCTGAATTCAAATCAAACGAAAAAAATTGAATTTGAAAACCCTAGTTTGAATTGAAACGAAAAAATTCCATTAAAAACCCTAATTGTTTAAAATTGAAACCCTAAATTCAATTGGAAAAAAAAGAATTGTTAAAACCCTAAATTAGAATCGAAAAAATCATTTTGATTTTGAAAACTAGGTAATTTCAAGCTCAAAAAAAATCATTCGCATTGCTTAAATGTTTTAAATTTTATTTGCTTTGTATGGAAAAAATGATATATATTAAACTTTAGTTTCAATATTAAATTATAATTAGATTAGAAATCAATATGTTAAAGAATGGTTAAAATTCATAAAGTTTATCTTGATGTTTGTTTGCAAATTTAGTTAGCAAATTCATAAATCTAAACACGTACAGTTGATTCCAATTGACACTAACTTGCAAGTCTAAATTATGCCAAGGGCCACCCAAACTTCACCCTAAGTTTGCTAAACCCTAGACCCTAAATTGTAAAATCTTAGCCCATAACACTAAAGCATTTGAAATTTATGAACCCTAGACCCTAATCTTTCATTGGACATACCTAAAATTATGTAGGATCAATGTCAAGAATGGGTTTATTTGGTAGATTTATGAAAACTATTTTGAATATCTAGAATGCCATAAAATTATAATTATAGCAATTCCAATTGGAAACACTTGGGTACATATATATCGTATGAAATTTAAATCTAGGAAGGTGTCTATCATATAGGCGAGTTGATAATACATGGAAAGAGGTTTGTATGGGAATATATGTATTAAGAAAAACATACCACATGACCTCTATAGGATTTTTAAGATGTGATCCTAGATAATAATCCACCCATCCTCAATCATAATGGATTCTTTAGCAATTAAGAGATTCAATTTAACCATAAAATTACCTATATTTTGATACTATATAGATTTATGTGGAAGGATAGAAATGCATCAATAAGGAGACCAAGATGGAACCATTTAACACCTACAAGGTACACCTATTACATGGGAAAGGGAGGAGGTACATCATGATAGTTTGGAGGAACTACATGCTATTATTACAATTTAGAGATCTAGGAGGATGATTCATCTAAAAGAAATATAATTAAATATTTATATTATTTAATATATTATATTTAATATAATATATTAAATTTACAAAGGGCAGCAGTCTAATAATCTGATGGAGGCCCTTGCTATTATGACTGCTGTTGAGCGTGGATGCTCTTTAGGGTGGAGGAGGATCATCTGTGAGTCGGATTCTCAGATTGTTGTGGATTTGTTGAATAATCAGAGGTTGGATGATGTTAGTTGGCAATTGGCTTCTGTGGGAAGACAGATTTTGAATCTTTGCAGCTCCTTGGATTTTGTCTCCTTTTGTCATATCCCTAGAGAGTGGAATAAAGTAGCTGATTATCTTGCGAAGTGGGCGTCTGAGAATGTGGATGGCTGGGATATCAGTGGAAAGGATGAGCTTTCTTCTAACTATCTTGAGACCCTCGAGAGGTTATTAGTGGAGGACATGAATAGGTAGTGTTGTTGCTGGTTGGTCTGTTGGTGCTCTTTTTTGGTGGGCCTCTGGCCTTTGCTTTGTACTTTGGTTCTGATTGAATAAAAATTTTACCCCTTCTTTTTAAAAAAATAAAAAAATAAAATATAATATATTAAATAATATAAATATTTAATATCATAAAATATAATATAAGATTACAATTAAGGATAGGTAATGTTACAATTTACTTGGGGTTTTAATGAGGATTAGGCTTAAGATTCAATTAGGTTTGTAGTAAATAGTTAGGTTACAATTAGGAATATATAATAAATATTAATATAATTATAATACAAATATAAATTAATTTAAATATAATATAATATAGGAATACATTTAAGATTACCTAGTAAAGGTTATAATTTAATTAAGTTTCAATTAGGTTTGCAATTCAATTAGGATATGGTTAGGGGTGGGGATCATTTAGCATTCTATTATTGTTAGAGTATGGGTTACATTTAAGATTATTGTTATTTTTGTGATATGTATAGATTGATTCTTTTTAACATCATGATACTTTTTTTTATTAGAGGGGTAAACACTTTTGACCCAGAGCTAGATGGAACCAATGAGGCTATAGTATGACTAAATTTGGACCTCACTAGACATCTAGATCCCCTTAAGCCATCCTATCACCTTAAATCATAAATCCAATTTCTTAAGGGGTCCCAATATGACAAATTTCTTAAAGGGATCAAAGAAGTTCTTAAAATTTGGTGAAGTTGCCCAAGGCAACCAAATTTAACAATAATAAGATCATGCAAGATTATAATATGAATGAGATTTCATGATCTAGGTTGGTCAGTTGAAACAAGAGTAGATCTCAATCAACTATTCCACAAGAAAATGTTCTTCACTAACTTGCAAGTTCATTAAATATTTCAAGGGGCACCAAAACTTTACCCTAAGTTTTGTAAACCCTAAACTCTGAACTCTAAAATCTAAACCCTAAACACTAAACCATTCATTTTGTCCTACCCAACACCATAAAGTGAAATTTGGTTGTCTTAAGAAAATCCGCCATATTTCATTCCCTTATGCCATGTAATTTTGTCCTAGGATCTTACTACATGTACATCCCCTTAAGTTATCCTATTACCCTAAACCCTGAACTCTAAAGTCTAAACCCTAAACCCTAAAGCCATCATTTTTTCTTAGGCTCTTAATGAAATTTGGTTGCCTTAGGCAACACCACCAAATTTCATTCCCTTATGCCATGTAATTTTTTCCTAAGATCTTACTACATATATCCCCTTAAGTTATCCTAAATCCCTAAAACCTAAACTCTAAAGTCTAAACCGTAAACCCTAAAGCCATCATTTTTTCTTAGGCTCTTAATGAAATTTGGTTGCCTTAGGCAACTCCACCAAATTTCATTACCTTATGCCATGTAATTGTTTCCTAGGATCTTGTTGCATGTAGATCCCCTTAAGCTATCCTATTACCCTAAACCCTAAACTCTAAAGTCTAAACCTAAACCCTAAAGCCATCATTTTTAAAAGGCTCTTAATGAAATTTGGTTCCCTTGGGAAACTTCACCAGAATTTTATTCATTTGAAACCATGCCATTTCTCCTAGGACCTCACTAGGCGTAAAATCCTTAAGCCATCTGTCACCCTAAATGCGTGATTGATTTTCTTAAGGGGGTTCAATGACATTTCTTAAGGGGATCAAAGAAGTTCTTAAAATTTGTGATCAAAGTTGCCCAAGGAAGGCCCAACCAAATTTAACAATAATAAGATCCTGCAAGATTATACAATATCAATAGTTAATTGTATTTTCATTCAAATAACATGCCTTAAGACATATAAATGGGAGCTTACATATAATTTTATTATTTGTATTCAATTATTAAAGGCCATTTATATTGAATGGTTTAAAGGAATTATTTCCTAAATTTAATGTATCTTACATCTTAGGAAATTACAAATCTAATCTTGGGTTCACTCATATCTTAAAGATCACATGGATCCATTCAATAATATTCGCAATCCACCTCCACGCCATCCATCTCCAACACCTTCACCTCCACCTCCGCCCACTCCACCTCATAACCCCCCACCTCCACCACCTGAAATCAATGAACATGCTCGTTTGTAAGCACAAATCAATGCTTCTGCTAGAACCATCCAAGATCAAATCAACATTATTCAAAATGAAGAATGTGTCGCACCTCCTGTGAGTATGTTTGCATCTAGGATGCAAACCCTTATTGATGTTGTTAGGGCTATGGATGGGATCGTAGATGAGCATCGACAATGGCTAGAGGAAAGGAGAACTCCTAATTTTGAAAAGGAAAACACAAAAAAATGAAGATCTATGTAGTAGAGAGCCATAATAGTTTATAAATTAAAACAATGATCTTAAATAGCTATGAATTTATAAATTTGGTGAATGGTGGATATTTTGTGTGATGAATTTATAAATTTGGTTCCAAATGGATATTTTTAGTGACATGAATTTATGATTTTGGCTCTATATGGATATTTTTAGTGACATGGATTTGTGAATTTGGTGGAATTTATGAACTTATAATGAATAGTATATAATAGTATATATTTTCTGACTATCTACTAGATCATGATTTCTCCTACTGAAAAATTGTAATATATGTGTGTGTGTGTGTGTGTGTTAGACATAAAATGAGATTTTGTGAATGTTTCAAGTTTATTGTTTAGTATGTATGTGCATGTATTAAAAATTTGCATAATAGTTCTTAAATTTTTAAATTTGTATATGTATGTATGTGTAGTTTAGTTTAATGATTTGTACATTCACAAATTATGCATCATATTTTTTATTTTAAATGTACATGTACATACATTTAATTTTTAATTTTGTATGGACATGCTCTTGAGTTGAACAATCAATGTATATATATGTGCATTTCAATTAAATATATGAGCTTATTATATATGTTGCTCATCCTATTTCAATTAAATATATGATCTTAATTTTTGTATGCACATGGACTATTTTGTATGATTTAGTGCAGGTGCACATTATATCAAGCATATCATAGATGATTTTAACATTGATGATATCATCAATCCACCACCTCAACCACAGCCAGATCCGCCTCCCTCCCCCCCTCCACCTCCACCTCCACCTCCACCTCCACCTCCACCTCCCGCTCCCCCTCCCCCTCGCCCTCCACCTCCACCTAATATGCCACCTCCAACACCTATGGCATCTGATGAGGCTTGCTTGAGAGCACGAATAAATGATCAAGTTGCATCCTTACAAAATCAAATCAATGTTATGTAGAGTCAAGCATTGATTGCTCCACATGTGAGACGTTTTGCATCTGCAATGCAAAACGTTGTTGATTCCATCAGGATGATTGATTCTAATCTTGATAGGCATCGACGAGACAGAGAACAAATGAGACAATTTTATTTTGATGGTCTCTCTTACAAACAAATATTAGACCTTAAAATAACGAAAGCCCATCTAGCCCCTACTTTCTTGACCTCGTTACTCGACAACCCATTCCACCCAACAAATCTAGAATATCCATGAGGTGGTGCATACATCCGCAGATGACTGCACATTTTTGGGATTGATGGTATATGGTTTTTGATAGTCCCCCACATGCTAATTGGGAGTGCCCATTGTATTTTTTGAGAAAACTGTATGTAGAGTTTGTTTTGGGGCAAAAGCCCAATTATTTTGATTTTGAATCATTTGAGTGTTGGTGGCGGCATGCCACAACAGAGATTAGGGGCAGGTTGATCCCAATGTTAGGTGCATCGCCCAGCCCCTTGTTGTTGCTCTTGGTCCCTCCCATTCACCTTTTGTACATCATCAAGCTCTGGTCTCAACATTAGGTTCCCTTAGTACACTCGCAGGAGACCTTGATTAGCACGCTTTTGCGATAGCAAGTGGGGAGCATAGAGACGATGATGATGATGGAGGATTTTTTTATGGAGCTGGTCCGAGTACCACTCCAGGAGTGTCGAGACCCATCCCCCATATATGTACTACTTGTCATCAAGTATGCTATGGACCTGATCAGGCTACACCTAGTTTAGGTGGATGGGGAGATTCTGGTGGTTCATCTGGTCTCATCAGTTCATTTGTAGAGTTCCTCATAGTAGAACATCACCCTGAGGACACTATGACACAGGTATAAATATGCATCTAGATGTACGCTCATTTTATAATAATTTTTATGGTTGTATATATCAAAGAAAAGTTTACAATACATTTTAACAATCAAATTTTTTGGTGTACAGATGACACTTTCGATGCAAGGGCAATCATTTGTTCCACGAGTACATACATCGACACCGGTCATACTTGGCAACCCTTATGGGGTATTTTGATTTCAATTTTTAAAATTATATATGAAATCATAAATTATTTAACTTGAGTTTCAAATTTATAATTGAATCACATATATCTTTCAAATATTCATGTTGGTTTAGGTGAGTCAATCGGCATCCACGTCGATTCCTCCTGAGGGATTTTCAAGCACTCCTCCACTATCGAGCATCATAGATCAAGGGCAGGTACATTCATATTGTAAATTTTTTTAAAGTTTACATTAGTATAGTTACAATTTTATGAGTTATGAATTCACTAGATATATGAAACGCATGCATGTACACTTGTAAATATTATAAGCGTTAAATGTCTATGTACATGTATGCTAGGTTGATACCACAATAAGAATGGGCATTAGGCAAACATTTGATGTTGCAATTACTTGTGAGGCCACTAATTTCCAGGTTGTTTACAAAACTTTCTACACAAAATGTGTAAACTTGAATATATATGTACATATTAACCTAATTGAATTGTACATGCTTTAATTTTGATCTTGTAGGACTTTGTTAGTGCAACTTTTAGCCCTGACCCAGACATAGTTACACCACCAGGAGGACATGTAGAGCAAGTTTCAGATCAAATGGTAATTTAATTTTTGTATTATATTTAAAGTGAATTATAAATTTTAAATTGAATATATACATATTAATATGATATTTTCACATTTTCTTTTTCTTTTATAGCATGAGACACATCCTGTAGTTGAGCATGTATAGACAGGGTCTGGAGAAAGAGCCTAGTGCACAACCTCGAGAATACAATACAAATTAAAATATGATAAATTAGAATTAAATTGAATTAAAATAATAATTGTAGAGTTGTACATCTAATTTTGAATTTCTTTGTCTTGTTTATGTAGATTGATTTAGAGATTTTAGAGGTTTCTTCGAGCACGAGCATCCATATGTAGATATGGTGGTAATTTAATTTTATGATGGATTATAAATGAAATTGTCATTAAATCATTTTTTATTGTCTTACATCTAATTTCATCTTTCTCTTATGTACAAAGTGTTTCAGGTCATCCACATAGTCCGCATGGTGTGAAGAGGTCTCTTGATTATAGAGACAGTACATGACCTACAAACATGTGATTTTATGTGTTTTATATTTCTTGTTTATCATGTACTCTATTGGACTTTATTTCATGTGCGCTTAATATATTGGTTTCATGCACTTAATATGTTACATAAATTATGGACTTTATTATTGTTTGAAATTTTAATTTACACATGTACATTTATGCATTTATGTTCATAGTCAAGACATTAATATAGGACATTAATGTGAAATTTAGTGAAGACTTCATAATTGTATTATATTATGAATAACATACTTTGAGTCAAGTAAATCTTCATATTGTATCCTAAATACAATCCTGATCCATTTTCATAAATTAATGTTGATATTAAGGAAAAAAGTACTATATAACTCCCTTACACTTTGTTCACATGGATACATAAAAAAAATTATGATATTATCACAATGAATTCATATTCATTTTGAATGTTTATATTTAATTCATAATAATTTATTCCCCATGATAGTCTTATTACCTTATGATTTAAGAATCTTGTCCCTAATATCATTAGACACTAGATTTGGATAGTTTAATATTCCATTAAAAAATAATTTGCTATGTCTCTTAAGGCCTAATGAGGAATAACTATTTGTTATCTTTAAAAAATTACTTCTAAATTATTCACTTATTTAGTTTTGTGTACATTTAACTTATATGCTTACTTTTTATTGATAGAAAACTTGATGATACTATTATCACCTTTGGTTATAGATATTAAGTCTTGAATTTTGGTGTCCATGTTGCATTTGTTAATCTTGCTATGCAATCTAAACCTACCATGACTCAATTTATTAATATATATATCTTTAAGTTCATCCATCATGGCTAACCTTTGCTATATGTGTTTTAAAATATTTTTATTATTTTGTTCATCGTATGCATGTGCATCTTGAAATTAAGTTTCATGTTCAAAACCAACATAGGAATGTGTAGAAGTATTGAATAATATATAATTAGGATTTATTCTATTATGATCATCAACAATCAAAATTTCTACTTATACATTATATATTTGTTCCTCAGTTTTTTCCTGTTATGTTTCTTGGCTTGTATAATCAAACTATAGTGATTCTTATCCTAGTCCTAAAATACAATTAGTAGAATAATTTTAGGTTTAATCTTCTTTTCAATGAACAACAAGATATTTTCCTTCTAATGTATTAATTTTAATTTTATGAGAGAAAATTTATGTGGATTTACCTACTTATTTAGTTCTATAAATTGAATTTTACCTCATTGTTGGTGCACTTGGAATTCCTATACCTTGTGAATATCATGGATATCACCATTCTTTGTTATTTTATTCTTTAATTTTTCCTTAACTAGATTGACAAATAAAGTCATTGCTCTAAACTCTTAAGCAAATAAAATTCTTTATAGTGAAAAAATATAACAAGGTATTGATATAATTAGCTAATGTACATATTTATAAAATGACACCATTAGTTTCTCACTAGTAATGGAAAAAAGTGTTGGTACTAAAAATTAAGGAAAGAGGTAATCATTAGAAAAATATAAATTATGATAACATGAGAATGTGTATATGTAAAATGATTGTAACCATTAGGTGATGAATACGTAGTGTACACACATGATAAATTTTAAAAATGATGAATATGGAGCTCAATCCAAAGGAAAATTAATTTCATCATTGTTTCCCCCATTTAGAATATCATGATTGTGTGTAGTGTATGAAAAATGAATAAAAGTCTTGCCTCCATGTGTCAATAACAAGAAAAAAAATAGAATATCACATAAATTATGTACATAAGAAATAGAAATATGACCCACAAAATTTTCTCTGTGAATTAAGGTTAGGGTTATAGGATAAAGCTTTGGGTAAAGGTTAGGATTAGGACACAACTAGAGTTAGGGTTAGGTTTCAATTAGGGTTAGATACAACAAGGCTTAGGGATAGGATTAATTTTAGGACAGGGTAAGGGTTCAATAAGGGTTGGATTCTAATACTTGATTAGGGGTTAGGGTTCAATTAGCATTACAGTTAGAATGGGGTTCAATTCTAACTCTAATTAAAATTCAGTCCTAACCTAACAATACCATAGAAGATTAGAGAATAAAAGCATTAATAAATACTATAAATAATAGTTCATCTAACACTAATTTATAAGTTGTCAAAACAAATAATGGCGTCTTAAGGGGGTGTCTAAAGGGGTCATAATAGAACGTCTTAAGGGGATGTCTTAAGGGGTTATAATATGTCTTAAGGGGATGTCTAAAGGGGTCATAATAGAATGTGTTAATTAAGGGGATGTCTTAAGGGGTCTTAAAGGGATGTCTAAAGGGGTCATAATAGAACATGTTATTTAAGGGGACGTCTAAAGGGGTCATAATAGAACGTCTTAAGGGGATGTCTTAAGGGGTCTTAAGGGGATGTCTAAAGGGGTCATAATAGAACGTGTTAATTAAGGGGATGTCTTAAGGGGTCTTAGGGGATGTCTAAAGGGGTCATAATAGAACGTGTTAATTAAGGGACGTCCCAAAGGGATGTCTTAGGGGTTATAATATGTCTTAAGAGGATGTCTAAAGGGGTCATAATAGAATGTCTTAAGGGGATGTTTTAAGGGGTCTTAAGGGGATGTCTTAAGGGGTCATAATAGAACATCTTAAGGGGATGT